>JAPKLW010000091.1:450961-509428 GCA_026898455.1 Plectranthus barbatus
AAATATGTCGGTGATCAATAAAATTAAGTGAAATAAAAAGAATGGAGAGATGCTAGATATTTTTAGTCATGGTTTAGCACAAGCTTAAGCATTTCCAGAATTTCTCTTCCAGTGCCAGGCCAGATTAATTTAGAGTTATATTCTATTCTTTCTCTCAAGACATGTTGAATTATGTGATTGAACTATGAAGATGATTTCACATTTATAGCATATGATATGATAACACGTCCAAAAAGTAAGTTTTTTATCCAAGTGTGTCATGAAGGTAGCTTATGTGAATAGCTGCTAGTTCGCTGCGGGTTTTTGAAGCATTCAAAATGACCTTAAGTAGATTTACTATCATGCAGTGGCAGGCTGGAACAAGGCAGCACTTAACACCTTCTGGCTTTGAACCTGACAAAAGCAACTGGGGCTGGAATTGGTTAGAGAGATGGATGGCTGTGCGCCCATGGGAAAACCGCTTTCTAGATATGAATCTCAAAGACGGTGTCAAGATTCATGAGAACGAACCAGCCGATCTCAAGAATGCATCTGCAACTCAATTCAGTTTCGTGGGAAAGAGATCCACAATGAATGGTGCAAATGCGAAAGTTCCTTCTCGTTCTGATGGCTGCAGTTCTTCACCGAACAAGTCAGCCAAAGTGCAAGAAACAACCGGCTCAATCTCCTCCAATGCAGTCCCTAAACCAGTCGTTGAAGACTTAGTCGAGGAAGCCACCTCAAGGCTTAAGGCTGGCACAAGATCACAGAGTAATCCTAGAGAGAGGTCTGGCCTTACAGATAAACAAGGAAAGAAGCGGTTGTCTCTACCAGCCAGTGGTGAGTCTCTCTCTCTCTCTCTCTCTCTCTCTCCAAATTATGTTCCAGACCGTTTACTTTATACAATTTAACTTCAACAGGATTGAGCCATGGGGGTCAAACAGCCAAGGCACTGAATAAATCTGGTGTTAGAAGGTCCCCTGCTTCTGCAAAGCATGGAACCAAATTGAACGGCATTGATGCAAAGTCGAGTAAAGTTAGGCAACAAAGCGATGATTAGCTAGGTAGGTGTGATCAAGATCCTATTGGGACTGCGGCTAATGTAGTTTGTAAGAGAAGCAGAGCGCTCATGAGTTGGGCATGCCGCAAAAATAAGAGAGGAAATTATTGTATTTATTTGTTGATGATTATTTGTATCGCCAGTTTGTGCCTGGTTGCTGTGCATCATCGCCTTGATATGAGAGACTGATACAACCCTCCATATGTTGTAACTTTCCTAGTTATATATATCTTCCCAGTAATTTTGTTATTCCCAAGGGCAATGCCCCCAGTCACAAGATTAAGGAACTTTTAGGGATAAATGGATGTGGGAAATTAGGGTTCTTGATTACTATGAAATTCCTGAGTTTTCTTAATATTCAATATATATAGAGAGAGAGAGGGAGTTATCCTCAATTGCTAAAATTAAAGTTTGTGCTAAATAGGAATGAATCTCAGCCATTAGATTGGTAGCATTAATGGTTGAGATTAAAGCATTAAAGATTGAAAATTATGCATGATTCTCGTATGTGCTTAATTGTTTTATAAATCATGCTTAATTCGATTAAGCATGATTTATAAAGCAAAAAAACATGAAATCTGGTATAAAATTTTAATTTCAACCATTGATTTTTTAAGATGAATGATGTAGATTCATTCCTATTTAACACAAACTAATTTTTAGCATGTGATATATATAGAGATTCACTCAAGTGTTAAAATTAAAGTTTATCCTAAATAGAAATGAATCTCAGTCATTGGATTGATATCATCAATTGTTGAGATTAAAGCATAAAGATTAAAAAATTAAGCATAATTTTCATTCGTGCTTAATTATTTTATAAATCGTGCTTAATTCGATTAGCATGATTTATAAAGCAAAAAAACATAAAATCTGGAAAAAAAATTTAATCTCAACCATTATTTTTTGAGATTAGTGGTGTAGATTCATTCCTATTTAGTACAAACTAATTTTTAGTATGTGATCCACACACACTCTCTCTCTCTCTCTCTCTCTCTATATATATATATATATATATATATATATATATATATATATATGGAGCGGATCCGGTAAGAAAAGTCTTAACATGAGAAAGTGAGAAAGATAGGGGTGTGCACGGTCCGGTTTGGCCGGTTTAAGGGGCAAAGTACGGACCAAACCAATAGGTACGGTTTGAAATTTTCACAAACCAAACCAGCCAAATAATTATTTCAAACCAAATCGGCCAAACCATATTAAAACGGGTTGGTTCGGCTGGTTTAAACGGTTTGAAGATTATTCAACTAAAAATATTACAAAAAATGAAACTTGTATATCAATTTAATTATTAGAAATTAATGAAAGAATGATACACAAAATAAAACTAATATAAATATGTATCGCTTGTCATTAATTATAAATAAGAGATAAGTAATAAATAAATAATATTATGGTTGCAAGAAACAATTATATATAAGTTGATTTATAGGGTTACAATTCGAAAGAATATAAGCATCGGACATATATATCAATATAATTGATATTTTAGCTTTTTATCAAATAATATTTAATTATCATTATTATATTTAAAATTATATTATTTATACGGCCGGTTTCATCCTTCAAACCGTCGGCCAAACCAAATCATCCGGTTTGAGATTTTTCAAACCAACCCGGCCAATCATTTTTTTCAAACCAGCCAAATAGGCCAAATTAATTTGGTTTGGCCGGTTCGGCCAGTTTCGGCCAAACCATGCACACCCCTAGAGAAAGATGCTTAATTGCATTTACGACATTGCTTGTTTGTATTTAATTTGTTGCTTGATTACAATGTTGCTTGATTGTACTTTCGTTGTTGCTTGATTATTTTGTTGCTTTATTGTGTTTTAGTTGTTGCTTGATTAAATATCAACCATTGATTTTTGTTGCCACTTGCAGATAACTCGCACTAACCGATGGTCGATAGGATTTGATGAGGAGTTCCATTACTATATACGACATTTGATAGTGGGAAAGAGCTACTTACAGGGCTGCTTCAGGCCGGAGCTGATCCGTCGCGGTAAAAAGAGTCGGATAAGTGGCATCGCAAGACGATTCCACATATCGAGGTCGGAATGGGATCGGGTGTTTTCACGTCTCCCCGTAGTGCCCGGTTTGTCTTGATTTCCGATTGATGAACAGGAACTCTTTTTTTGTTTTTGACTGGCTACGTTTGGACCCTTCGCCCGCTTAGAAGTGGATTCGAACCACTGACACAAGGATTTTCAGTCTAAGCCCTGTGTTGGTTGGGGGAAGAGTTCCATCGCGAAGGATTCAATCCAGCCATAGGTTCCCCTACAGCTACCTTGTTACGACTTCACCCCAGTCGAAGACCCCACCGTGGTTGAGCTAGAGATCACGCTAAGATGAAAAGAGGAATGGCGAAACGTCAGTCTAAATACGAAATACCACTTCCTGCATTACCAGAAAACCGATGTTTGGACACAGGGTCTCGACATCTGTCTTTTAAGACATCGATCTTTTAGATCTAATGGACAAGATTCATTTTTTTTTCTTACGGGGGGATTTTTTCTCACATGATCCCTCCTCTATATATATATAGAGAGAGAGAGGAGGGATCATGTAAAAAAAATCCCCATGTGAGAAAAAAGAATGAATCGTATCCATCAGATCTAAAAAAACCAATGGTTGATATTGAACCAAGCAACAACTAAAACGCAATCAAGCAACAACTAAAGCACAATAAGCAACATTGCAATCAAGCAACAAACTAAATACAATCAAACAATATCGTAAATGCAATCAAGCATCTTTCTCACGTTAAGAGTTTTCTCACTGGATCCGCTCCCTATATATATATATATATATATATAGGGGTGCGCTCAAGGCTGAACAACTGTCCATGAATGAACAGAGACCAAAATCCAATCCTTAATTTTAAATATTAACGTCCAAGATTTTCTGATGATATTTATCATTGTTGTTTCTTTATTCTATCATCAAAAGGGTATATTAGTCATAATTTGTATGAAATTGAAATCAATTTAAATATAGGTGCTAATTTTTCGGGAGCAGTTTCCAAAAGATATCCCACGATCTCTTCTCATAATTATCATTTTACTTTAATTAATGAATAGCATTTAATTCATACCATCTACCAAAAATAACTAATGAATACTCCCTCCGTCCCATGGGAATTGTCCCCATGGGATTCGACACAATAACCAATGTAGTAGAGATAGATAAAATTAATATTTTATTAGTGAGTGTGTATTAACTTTCCATTTTAGGTAAGGGGACAATTCGTGTGGGACGGACGAAAAAGGAAAGAGGGTCAATTCGTGTGGGACGGAGGGAGTATCATTTAATTAATGAATATCATTTAATTCATACCATTTAATTTACTTTAATTAATGTATATCATTTAATTCATACCATCTACCAATTTTTAATCTATTATCGTTAAATGAATAAACAGCTTTGTTCGTACAATGATATTTAATAAAGATAACAATGATCTTAAAAGTATATTAAAAATCAATTAAGATTAAACTGACAAATTTTGATAAAATGATATTGAATACAAGTAACAATGATAATTTCAACAGCGTACAATGATATTTAATAAAGATAACAATGATCTTAAAAAGTGTATTAAAAATCAATTAAGATTAAACCGATAATTTTAATAAAATGATATTGACTACATGTAACAATGATAATATCAACAATGTACCATGCTACATATCAACTGAGTTCACACAATGTAGAAAATAAATAAACAATTAGAAATCTATTAAGAAATATTTCGTCGAGCCCTACAGTTCACAAAAATAATGACACACATTTAACATAACAATGATAATTGCATATAACACAAAAATAATGAAAAAACACATTGGCACCGTTAAAATGATATTGAACACATAAATATGTTAGAGCAGCAGTCATCATCGGCGGAGGCGTCGACATTGGCACCGGAGGCGTCTGGATTGGTGGCGGAATCAACCCTCCGACGTCCAAGGCCGCCACCACCTACGCCGCCCTCCAATCCTGGAAGTCAACCATCACGATGACCCTCTCAAGATCACCGCCTCCTAGACTGGCCCTAATGTCTGCTCCTACAAGGACATCTTCTGCTCCGACTTCGTCGACTTTATGGCAACCCCACCGGCAAAGTGGTGGCGGCTATCGACCTCAACCATGCCAATTTACAAGGCACACTCATTAAAGAACTCTTTCTCCTCACGGATCTCTTTCTCCTTCACCTCAACAACAATCATTTCAGCGGCGGCGTGCCGCCATCGTTCAGAGACCTCTCATCTCCTAGAGGGAAGAAAAAATGACGATGGTGAACACATAAATATGTTTAATTTGAATAAATCTGTAGGGATTTGATTTGGAGAAAATTATGGAAACTACCAAATCTATGGAGATACAAAAATAAATTACACATGTCAAATCATGGACGGTAGGATTAAAAATTTGTACGATTCGATCTTAGGTCATTGTTCATTCAGGGTATTTAGTTCGGATTTGAACGCAACTCTATATATATATATATATATATATATATATATATATATATAACAAAATCGCAAGTCAAATATTGAAAATCTTAGTTGCATTAATTAATTATTAATTAAATTATATGATGAATTGTATGATTTATTTTAGTTTAATCTATTTTTAAAAAAATATAAATCATAGGATTATTTTTTATTTCTCACATTTAATTATTTTTTTGTTTTCTACTAGACATATCGTGTAAATTAAATTGATTAAAAATTAATATCATGTATAATTAAAATAAATATTGTTGGTCCCGAAATCAGAGTAAAGTGAAATGCAGCGGAAGTAAGTTTATATTGCACTTGTTCCCCGAAACTGACTGAAACTCAGTTATTAAGTAAGTTCCAGGGTTATACAGTTCAATACTTAGACAAATATTAAAGGATTCAAAGTAAGTTTGAGGAACTTAAGAGTGCTAAAACTTAAAGAAAGCAAATAAATGACACATAATATTATAGTGGTTCGGACTTAAAATCATACGTCCACTCTTCCGAACTTAATCGAGAATCCACTATGTATCAGGTTAAAAGCCTCCTTACGATCTATGGCCAGCCCGTCGGAATCCTCCGTCCTCCAGTCTGCTGACGCCACTCGCCTAGGAACTCCTCATAAGCTAGCACTTCTTCATGTTGAAGTGAGGACGCACCTTGCAGCCTTCTTCCTTATAGGTTGAATGTTTCCTTGTATTAAACAAAACGAAGATCGTTGTCATTCATTTCGGCCTTGAAAAAAAAAATCGCATTAAGAAGATAAAATTAATTGATGAAATTAAAATAGTGGATAAAATTTTCTAACGGCAGTTAGTTTAAATAAAAGTGGACACTATCTATTGTATCCTATTGTATTAGTTAATTATGAAAAATGTCTTAGGGTGAGTTTTCCGTAAGATTATATATTTTTGTGAGATAATAGATTGTATTTTTATGGGAATGCATATTGTATGTAGTGTATTCTAATCGAAATATAAAATAATGTATTTAAGCCTACTAAATGATGTAACACCATCTCACACGAATCTTTATCAATACTCTGATGTTTCTCGGTCACTAAATTATACCATAATGTTTGATTTTGTGAATTTAATATATCATTCGATATGAAAAATGCACAAATGTTTCTCTATCACTGAATTATATCATAATGTTTGATTATATCAATTAAAATTACTCTTTGTCGCTAATAGTGCTAAAATTGTGATGAATCATTTGTTAAATGTTTGATTGTGTCAAGTGTATATCATCATGTAAGAGCCACATATGATGTAACATGTGACTCATCAAAATTTTAACACGGTTCGCGACGGAGAGTATTTTTAATCGATAGAATCAAATATTAGAGTATAATTTAATGATAAAAATAATTGAAGTATTTTTCATAGTTAAAAAATTTTTAATTAATAGAATCAAATATCTATATATATATATATTAAAATAAAACATGTGGGTAAAATTGTAAAATTACATTAATATTTATTAATCTACCCACTTCATTAATACACTTACATTAATAGTTAGATTAATTATTTTTTAATTCTTCAATTAATAATTAATTTTAATTATTTTTGTGATGTATATAATCTTATAAATATAAATAATATTTGCACATAATAATTGAATATTATTTTTTATTTTATAAATTTTATTGATGATGAGACATTTATAATAGATGTATAGTCTAATATATATATATATATATATATATATATATATTTTAAATTAATAGATGTATAGTCTAGCATTGCACCCACGGAATGTGAGACAATTAAATAAAATTTAAAAATTATTAGAATGCATAAATAATATTAAAATATATTATTTCATGGAAAAAGAGATGTTTGGAGAGCAAGTGTCCAAGCACCATATACTAAAGAAAATTTTATCGAAGAAGTTGTGAAGTGAATCTGATTTACTTGATGTATGATGATACTATTGAAACAATATAACATGCTTTATTTACAGTAAACATGTGCAAAATGGTTTATTGTTGATTCTCAAGTTAGGTTGTTGGTCCTTCTCCGACGACTTTAAAACAATCGTTTAAAGTAAGTATGTTAGAAAATTATTATTTTGATATACCAGTCATAGGAATAATATGTTATTGCATTGAAAATTTGAAACATGTGAGTCTGATAATATTTATTTTATTATTAAACATATTATTCTAAAAATATGCAATCAATGTAGGGATAATAAGGTGCATCAAAAAAATAAATTTACGGTCACAAAAAATAAAGTGAAGATAATAGATAATGAATTGTGTCGAATATATAAGAACAAGAAACATAATATTTATGTTATAATAGTGAGGATGAAAAATGATTCGTACTAAGAAACACAAATGCTGAAGTTATTTTGACTAGAAATTTTGAACTTACAAATACAAAACAATATGATGTTGATATGAATTAGCATGAGGTATGTAATTTAGATGACCAAACAATATCATATAAAGTCCAATATCGTTGAGAGATTTATTTGGATATCATCATTACTATTAATGAAGCACAATAGTCATTACGACAGTGTGATATCCCGATTTAATTGAAATTATTTAATAGCTGAAGAGAGAGGTCGAGTGTATAAATTTTTTACATTGTGAGAATAATAAATCAAATTGTATATCAAACAATTGAGGTCCAAATTTAATATGTGTAAAGCATGCAATAATGCATGTAGTTAAATCTAATGATTTAACAAATACTTATGATACATCAATTATAAAGACGGGAAAAAAAGAAGTAATTGATTGAAAACTTAAAATTTTTCAACAATAACATATTGACGGTTTTCCACTCGAATAAAAAATAATGAAAATTATTTAACATTAAAAATTATATAAATTATGAAATGAAACTTATCACATCAATAAAAACAATATATAAGTTACGGTATAGGAGTGCAGGTGGTTAATTGCTTTGTCTATGATTAATTAGTTATATTTTATAGTTGCGTTGAAACAACCGCTCCCTTTTAAATAATATATCTAATTAAAAAAATTAATATTGTATGAACATTGTTCAAATTAAAAACTAATATTTAAACTAATAAAATAAAATATATAAATTAATTTAAATTATATGTTAAATTAGTTATTATAATATAAATAATTAAAATCTCCACGCATCGCGTGAGTGCAATACTAGTAATGATATAAAGTATTAACCGAGAAATATTCAAGCAGTTTTCATAGTTAATTAATATATTAAGATATAATTAATAGTTTTCCTTGGATAAAATTCCTTAAAAAGTAGAATTTTGGAACAAAAGGCCACATTTTTCCTCATATAATATTTACGAGTAGCAAAAACAAAAACAAGATTAAAAGTATAACATCACAAAGAAAACTAAATCCAGATTTATTTATTTTATTTATTAAACAAGATTGAAATAAATGTCTCTAAATCAAAATAAATTTAGAAGCACATTCCAAAACAAAATTAGAAATCGAGAGAGAGAGAGATAGAGATAGAACATCCAATTCATATATGATAATGATGGGAAGGTCTTGGGTTAGGCAAACCTAAATGATTTAGGCAGATTTTATTTATTAATCCAAGCCCAAATTTATATAATATATCCTAATTAGGATTAATAAATTTTATTTGGATGGATCAATCTATTTGAGTATGATAAAATTCACCTAAATATAATGATATGATATGATATATCCATATTATATGAAGAGAAGAGCAGCTACTTGACTCCTTCAATATCTTCGTCCTTCACTCTCCAAATCTCCACTCCCTCTGCAGATTCAAACCCCTCATGAAACCTCTATCTCATTTCTAAATCTCAGATTATCTTTACTCTTTCATGGCCGCCCCCTCCTCCGCCCTCGCCCTCGTCCCCGCACTCGCCCTCCTCCTCTCCCTCCCCCTCCTCTACTTCTTCCTCACCCCCCGCCAAATCCCCATCTCCCTCCCCGACGAGCTCCACGACCTCTCCCTCTTCCACAAAGCCATCGCCCAGGAGAACTCCTCCCCACGCCACCACCACCGTCTTCCCGCCGCCAAATCCCGCTTCTCCGCCGCCCTCCGTCCTCCCAAGATCGCCTTCCTCTTCCTCACCAACTCCCCCCTCCACTTCGCCCCCCTCTGGGACCGCTTCTTCTCCAATGCCACCTCCCAACACTACAACATCTACATCCACGCCGACCCATTCGCTGCCAAGATCACGCCTCTCACCGGCGTCTTCAGAGGCCGAATCATCCCCGGCAAGCGCACCCAGCGCTCCTCCGCCACGCTCATCTCCGCCGCCCGCCGCCTCCTCTCTACCGCCATGCTCGACGACCCCGCCAACACCTACTTCGCCTTGATTTCCCAACACTGCATCCCGCTCCACTCCTTCAACTACCTCCACAATTTCCTCTTCGATCTCTCCCGATTGACCCGCGATTTCCAATTCCGCAGCTACATCGAGATCCTCGACAATGAGCCCATGTTGTGGGACCGATACAACGCCAGAGGCAAGAATGTGATGCCCCCGGAGGTTCAATTCGACGAATTCCGAATCGGGTCGCAGTTCTTCGTCCTCACGCGGAAACACGCGTTGATGGTGATCAAGGACAGGAATCTATGGCGGAAATTCAAGCTCCCCTGCTTAAATTTAAAGTCTTGCTACCCCGAGGAGCATTATTTTCCGACAATGCTGTCGATGCAGGATCCCGACGGCTGCAGCCATTACACATTGACTAGGGTTAACTGGACCGACAGCGTAAACGGCCATCCGCACACGTATCGGCCACCGGAGATCTCACCTCAGCTCATTCACACGCTCAGGGAGTCCAATTCCTCTTATTCCTATATGTTCGCCAGGAAATTCTCGCCGGACTGCTTGAATCCGTTGCTGGAAATGGCGGATTCTGTTATCTTCAAAGACTGATCTTTGCCTGTGGATGGTGAGTGTTCTTGAATTGGATGAGTAAGCTCAGTTTATTCTTTTTGGAAGCTGTTTAAGTGGTTGATGTCTTACCCATTTTATTATGTTCTATTCTTGGTTAAGATGGATTTGGGACTGGCTAATCATGTACAAAAATACTACAAGTATAAGTTTTTAACTAAATTTGGAGTTGCTGTTGTGTTTTTTCTTCTAAGCTACCCTTTTCTTGGAAATTTGAGAGGGCAAAAAGTTGTGGCCATATTCTTTAGCCTTTTTCTGGTGGATTGTTGTGTGATAAAAGGATGATGGAATCTAATGGTGGCTGCTGACATCTTTTGTAGGTTTTTTTTTCTATAAACCACTTTTTTTTTTTTTTTTTTGGGGGCGGGGGGGGGGCGGGGTTTCATGTATAAAATCATTGAATTTGAGTGGAACTTCCTACTTAACCTTCCTCATTGCATTGGTGTATTACACTGTGATCTTCTTTGGAAGTTCATCTCTTGAGTCTCTGGCCACAGTTTGTTTCTTTTGTTTTTAGACATTGTTTTCTGGGTAAAATCCAAGTTCTGAAGGTTTTGTTAGTTAGTAGATCTGTTGGAGTTTATAATGTTTAGCCTTAACATGCATGGTGGATCCCTTGTCATCATTTTAGTGATGTTGTAAGATCTATGCTTTCCCAACTACTACTAGGTCCTATTTTCAAATGTTTGCAAAGCTTCTCACCTTAAACATGTGTTTAGATGAAGGTGTAATCTTGTCTGATCTAACATTAGTCTGTCATTTTTTAAAAAAAAATAATGCAGAGGGAAAAGCAAAGGCAAAGTTGTGGCTTTTGAAAGTGAGGATGTTGGATTGGGCATGTGGGATTATTAGGGTTTTTGAGTTGGTGTGCAAAACAAGATGCCCTCAACTTAAAGTAACCCAAAAGGAGACTCCAACTGTTGTAAATCATCTTGAGCAATTTTTTCCCAAAAAAAAGAGTCAAAACTACATGATTGTAGTGGTTGTATAGAATTAGGTTTCGAGTTTCAACACCCCAAGAAGAACTATATGGTGATTGGGTGTAGATATTCATGTGTATCAATTTCTGTTGTAAAACGATGACAATTTGACATACGAATTAAAGACAAGAAAATAAAGAACACAAGATTTACGTGGTTCGGCAATGTGCCTACGTCCACGGCGGAGCAGTCGAATTTTATTGATTCAGTATTTCAAATATATCAATATATCATGTATTTATACTAAAATCCTACAAGGTGTAAAATTCTCAAAATACCCTGTACCGTACCGCGGGGGCTCCGTTCGATGCACTTGCGCTCCTCTCGCTACGCTCACAGCAGGCATCTGCTTGCCTCCTTCCTTTGTCAATATATGAGCCATACTAACAATTTCAATCTTTGGCTTAGCAGAATGCAAGAATGCCAATTCTTTTTTAGGGATTCAAGATATGAATTTCCTTTTTTTTTTTCCTTTTTTGTGTATCCTTCTTCCTTTTGACAAACCCTTGCTTTGGGATTGGATTCTTGGATTTTTCAATCAACACATTTGTTAGTTTGTATTATGCTACCATATCTACTAGTATTTTAAAGATGATTGATTTACATGCGTGAAATAAGATTAGAAATTAAATGAATTAAGAATTAAGAAAATTATTTTTTACGTGGCATCACCACATCATTTGATGAACACCATCAATAATTATTCATATGTAAGTAATGTAGTAATTAGGAATGTCATCACTGTTGAGAAATAGCAATCGTTTTTGTTAATGTAATAAATGATGTGGGACATATATATAGTTGTTGAAAGAGTGTGAGACATGGAACAAGTGTGTTATTACGTGGTGCAATATTCCAAACTTGAATACAATCAAAACGTAATTATTATTCCAATAATGCCAACAATATATATATCGACCAAATGCATCATAATGTTACAAAAATGAATTGAGGGACCATTATGATATATACATAAATCTATTATACTCCCTCCGTCCCGAGTTATTAGTCTCATTTGCTTTTGGCACAGTTACCAATATTTGTGAGTGTAGTGGAATTAATATTTTATTGGTGTAAGGAGATTTTTTTTCATTTTAGCAAATGAGACTAATAAGTTGGGACGGACGAAAAAGGAATATGAGACTAATAACTCGGGACTGAGGGAGTAATTTGAAAGCAAAAGTAAAAGGAGAGAGAGAGAGAGGCTTCAAAAATGTTGATGAACAATCCACCAAACCAAACCTGACGCAAAGTAAGTAGATGGGTAGTACGAGATTAAATTTCGGCTATAATTTTATTTATTTTTTGTAGTTGCATCTACCAATTTATGTTGACTCACATAATTTTATATTGATAGTAAAAATCTTTGTGTGAGACCCTTTTGTGAGTCTTATTCAATGATCATATCATCGATCGATTCTTATCTTCATACTTTGAAAATTAACTAATTTGTAATTTGTATACTAATCGAACCGATTCTTGAAATAACTTTTCAACCGATTTTTATACTAATCAGCAATCAATAGATTTATTTATAATCCATCTTACAAATCTTATATACTCCCTCCGTCCCGATTAAATTAGGACACGATAACTAAGGTACGTGAATGATAGTAATATTACGGAACGGACAAAAAAGGAAAAATGGATAATTTACGTGTGACGGAGGGAGTATTACATAAGTTTGTATAACATTGTTCAACCCAATCCAACAACTCCTAATCGAAGAACAACAAATTATTACATCATTTATAGTTAACTGAAGCTGAAAATAAATTTAAATTTTTATCAATCAATGTCGTGGGGACTATCAACAATGTAACATTATTAATTAAAATAGATGAACTTATCAAACAAAAAAATTAGTTTCTGTATCACATCACAACCTAAAATATTGTAACTCAAACTAATATAAAAATTTTCTTCCTCGAAAAAAAAAAAGAAGTATATACAACTTTTCAATAACGAATCTAAATCTTCTGAATGATAATTCGGCCAATGAAAGCACTTTAATTTCATTAATTTTGTTTTTCTCTCTATCAATATAGTTATTGTAATGTGAATAAATATAAATACACACACACTAGAGGCATTCTACAGCTAAAATAATTATTTACCACAGGATATGGTCTGTGAGTTTTGTGAAGATCAGATTTCAGATTTCAACTCCAAAAATAAAATCAAGAAAAAAGAATAAAACTAATCAGCTAGTTGAACTTTCTCCTTTCTGCACCAAACCTGAAACTCATATCCAAATATTTATGTATGTGGCTTCATCAGGAAACATTACTGAACCCAAAATAGACTGTTTTCTGTAGAAATGAATTGATAGCTAGGTCGATCTGCAAGTGTCCTAACGGCGATTTCAATCGAAGCCCGTATCCTAAACCAACTCCAGAGCCTGGCTTACCAAACCTTAAGGAAGGGTTTCCTGATGCACAAAGGAGGAGCATTTATTGACAGAGAAACTTATTACATGGGAAGGACTTCATAATATTAACTAGCTATCTGTCTCCTTAGTTCTGATATTTCATTATTTTGTAGTGTGCAGGGATACAAAAAAGATAGTATATTTCAATGAGCTTCGGTTGTGCATGTAAATGAAGTGATTTTGTCTTCCCATATCCGGAAAAAAATCATTTCAGAGTAAAAAGAAGCAACATCGGTATTCCCAATTTTCTCTCATTAACGAAGAAGACACAAAAATCAGATGCTAGATTAAAGCCTTGAGATATAGCATAGCAATATTGCAATGAAATTGACCAAAAGGTTAGCAAGTCGAAACTAACCAGGCACGTGGCGACCAGAGCCCAGATCAGATCCACAGTCAAAGAAAACAGAACCTTCAAGCATTGAGTTCTGGAGGAGAGAAGGCGGAGGGGGTAGATATTATGATCATGAAGAAAACAGAAAAGAAGTCATAAGCTGCCTTGAAATGAACGAAACCATTCAAACTGAATTCACGTCATGATAACCCAATATTTCTTCCCCATGACAGCACCAACCTAAATATTATTGCAATCTTCAGCAATAATATGATTTTCTTTTTATTTATCTTTCTCTTTATCAAGACCCCAAGCCTTAAAGGGTAATTTCATAACAAAGGGTGAGCAAGAAAACTAATCCCTAAAGGGCTTTAAACAGTTTACTTTATCTCTTTCCTGGAACAGTATAATAACCTTCAATCTAAATGCCAACATTCCTGTTGTGTCATGTGTGATGATGGAAACTCCAAAGATTGCTTATGTATGTAATCAGAAAAGTTCAAACAGTGACGAAATGTTATAAATGTGTCACCTTAAGCAATAACAACTACATCACATTGTCCCCAGCTCGGGGAGCAAATGGTTTAAGCGCCTTGCTTGTGTCCAATAGGTCAATGGTTAGAGCTTCATTGGGGACATCTGGGTGGGGTGGGATTTAAATTTTAAATTAATGCATTCTATTTCCACAAAAAAAAAAAAAAAAAAACAATTACATCACATTTATCAGAATATCAAGTGATTTTTAATACAATATCTGACATGCTTGATGAAGAATCCAGGTTTTTAATCAAGAGGCAATTCATCTAATACATCACAGTACTATGAGCATATAATTTATACAGAAATGTGCTTTGGTGGTGAAGATTAGCTTTCTTCCATTTAAAAATAACATACCAGTGGTAGTGTCAATTCACTGTTAGCAACTAGGCAAGATCTGCCAGATCCAACAGCACCTTCCCCATAGCCTCGTACACTGCCTTGACCTCCGATGGAGAAGGCTTGATAAGGAGCAATGTCTCCTACAATAGAGCCGCCAGTGAGGCTGACACAGGAAAGTTGTAGGTTTGAAGTGATATTAGTAGTTATTAAACACACATGGATGCTGCCATATAAGGTGATAGTTACCACTTTCCAGGATTATAAATTATTTAGACAATGAAACACGTATTGGACCCTATTCAACGCTTTGACATACTCTAATTCTTCTTGCTATTGAAAATTTCTTTTTTTTATTTTCATTTTTTATTTCAAATTGACAATGGACAATTTATGTGTATGCATTAACGTGCCCACTTGTATGGTTTTCACACATCAATATGCCAAAAGAATTGATCACCTAGTCAAGAAAAATGCTGGACCTAGCCTCATTCCCTTTGAAGCGCCAAACTTGAATCGGTTGAAGATCAGCCACTTGGAAAGAATTGGAATCCCTTGTTCTATTTGCAGGCTAAACTACATTGAATTTTATACAGACAAAGAATATATATATTACAACCTGCACCATTTATTTACTGTTACAATAGCATAATAATTTAGATTGGTAGCAGAAAATGTATTACTCGAGTAAAACTCCGATCATTTGCCTTTGCAAAGCGAGATTCCTGTTTGAGCACTACCATACTATCATGATAGCCACCACTGAGGAACAAGAGTCAAAAAAGAAGCTATTAGTGTGGAAAAAAGAATAGTAGGAAAATAATTATTAGTAGCTGAATCTACCTGCAAGTTACTGGAAACCCATGAAGATCTCTGCTAATAGACCGACCATCATCATTAACAGGGCGAACATGCTGCAATGATTTCTCAATTTTTAATAAGAGAGACATATAAATGGACGAGAAAAGAAGTTCAGAGAGATCTAGAAACATTTTGTGATTGTATGATGCACACCTCAAACTTGATACTGGTTTTACTGCTCCAATTAGAACTTGCAGGCTCACTCAGGTCTATACCAGCTGATAAACGAGAAAGATTGACACCTCCACTCCCTGAACGAGCAAAGTTGTCAGCAGGGATGCCATGAATCCCTATCTCCGGAGAAATGGAGTGCTGAGCAAAGTAAATGTTCAAATTAGATCCATAATTGGTAGAAAGACCCTAATCAAATTCAGTAGATTTTCAAGCATATAAAAACTTTGCTTTTGAACAGTTATATCACTGCCCAGCATCTCCTCCGGCACCAGCTCTGAGGAGAGCTACATTATAGCTAACCGCACTATGTTTCTCCTCACACTGAGTCCTTTTCTAGCCCATTATTTATTGTTATAATGAGCAAAGCCTTGGACAATTACCAAGCTCCATTAGAGTAATTATTATATAACAAATATAAGAGAATGCATCAATCCAAGATGATTTTCACATCTAATTTTCTGATCAGCGTATATAAAATGACTCTTTCCAACTAAGAAAAGCAATACATGGGATAGAAACTTCAATGAGGAGGCAATATTGCATCATTACTAATCTATATGAAAAATGCGTCAGCATCCAAAGATTGCAAAAAAGAAAGTAGCAACCTGAATGATGAAGGCATGCTGTGAAAGCCACTCTGGTCTTGGTTTCCGGTAAGTAATCAAAACATTGGAATCACATAGCCCTTTATCCCACAAGAAATCAAGCTTCTCACTTTTTCCAAATAAGTTTGGATGCTTTATGCAAAGACTGCCAAAAGGAGAAATGGTTCAATAACCTCAAGAGTCCCTTTCCATGAATATGAAAAGAAAAGAATGAAACTCAATATCTATTCAACAAACATGCAGAGGAACAAAGATTTACCTCCCAATAATAAGTGAAAGCGGACTCCATCGACCAGCATTTCTGTTTCACAAGCAAATGAAGACATAGCTCATAATGAGAAATATACACACACATACACACTTAACAAAAACCTCATATTTTTTGAGTAGCAAAACACTCACAAATTATAACTGGCACGACAAACTCAGAAAGGGTAACAACCTTAGGGTTTTGCTTAATTGACTTATAAACTACACACACTCTACACAGCCGATATGGAACTTGGCCCAGTTTTCATCTCTTGAGTAGAAAAATTGGCACACAACTTATAACCAGCCCCAAGTTCAATATCCATAAACACACAATAACGCCCACGCCCATGAGTATCAGTGCAGATACACACACCCTCGTGAATACACACAGATGAATAGGGGGTACTACACTCAGTGAAGCTTCTAAAGATTGATCTCACGTGTCAGAAATGGGTTCAGAAAGAAAATGAAACCTGGGAGAAGGCAGCATCAAAGCAGCACATAGTTTGTGCGTGAAATCAACATTGAAGTCTATCTTGGCTACAGGAAAAAAAAAACAAAAAAAAAAAACCAAAAAAAATAACGTCAGAATATACACTTGGAATCAATATCCACCCCCCTAAAAAAAGAAATAAAATAAACTAAAATCTGAAGAAATGAGGGACACCCACCATTGCCAGCAAGAACGCTTTTCTGGGCTCCCATCCGATTATCATATCACGGGTTTTTCACCCTTTCTACCAATCAAGCTGACTTCTTCACATGTGTGCACCATTTAACAACAAAAATCAAGAAATGGTGGTCTGGAAAAGTGGGAGGTGTTGATGATTTGTGAAAAGGGGAAGAACAAAGTGGTGATTGTGAGCAAGTTATCTCTTGCTTTAGGAGTAGGAGGGGATTGGAATCGTACGTGGAGAATGTTGGGCTAGTAACGTGCCTATCACTGCGGATGTTCCCTTCCCTCTGCTGGGTTGGGCTGGGCTGGATGTTTTCCACACTTTTAATAATTCAAAATAGCCAAAATTTTAAAAGAAGTTCACAAAATAGTCACTTTTATAAAAACATACTAGATATAGCCAAAATATTTTGACCAATGTTTAAATGGAGTTGAAATTGCAATTATACCCTCCTATGTATTTCTTTTATATTATCTTAATTTAATTCCATTTACACAAAATGAAATTCCGTCTACACGATTAATTAAAATTCCTAAAAATCCGCATAAATAATTTTGGTATCAGAGCCTTATGACAACTTATGACATTACTAAGAGAAGAAATTTTGAGAATTAAAAGAAGTATAAAATTAATAAAAGAATTAGTAAAATTTCATAGAATAGAAAATGAAATATATGAAGTATTTCGATTAGAAATTTTATTAGAAAAACTAGAAAAACAATTAATAATTCTAATAACCGTATGACAGAAGGGAATTCAAAAGTATCTAATTTAATATTAACATTAATAAAAATAATTAAAGAAAATCAAAAAGAATTATTAGATTCAATAAATCGAATAAAGAAAACAAAAATACGAAAATATAAATACCAAGATTTAATAAATTTTCTAAAAGAACAAGGAGAATTAGATAATGAAGAAATATTAACAGGAAAATAAAAGTGTCTTGAATGTAAAGAAGCATTAGAATTAATACAAGAATTAGTAACAAAGGGACAACTAGAAACTTAATAAAAAATGAACCTATAAATTTAAAAAATAAATAGATACCACCAATTCGAAGATAAACTAAATAGAAAAATTATCAAACTTAATAGACAAATTACAAATACATGATTTAAATGTTGCAAGAATAGATGAAGAAGATGCTCAAGGTATCATATATGGAATAGATAGTGATGATGAAAATCCAACATTAAATATGGAAGAAGATGAAGAGGAAAAGCGTAAAAAAGAAAATTATACTCCCTCCGTCCCGTGCGAATTGTTACACTTCTTTTCGGCACGGGAATTAAGAGTTGTGAGTGTAGAATGAGTTAGTGGGATTAATATTTTATTGTTGAGTGTGAAAAAGTTACCTTTTTTAGAAATGTAACAATTCGGATGGGACGCCCAATTTGGTAAGTGTAACAATTCGGGCGGGACGGAGGGAGTATTAAGCAACAAGAAAATGTTTCTACAAGTAACGAAACACGACCAAATAAATATGAAAAAAGCTTTATTGATTATATGTATAAAAATGATTATACATATACAAGAGGAAAATACAAAAAGAATATTCCACCATCATATATTCAAAAAGAAAGAAGTATAAGTAGTGGAGTATTAAACATAGATTGTGCATCAAATGCATCAAGTTTAATTATGTTATGGATAAATCAATTCCAAATGATAGTCCAAACTGATGATGATACAATTAGCAATTTACCACTAGAAGATTTTTTAACATATATAATGTATAAAGCTACAGGACAATTATCAGACTGGTTACAAACAACGCCATATAATTATAATAACTATGCTAAAACAGATACATCAAAGGAAGCTAAATTTGACCTTCTAAAACAATTAGCCAAAGAAATATTTGCAGAATTTTTTGGGGACGAATCAGAAACGACACGAGAATTTGAAAAATCACATATTATAAAAATACTAAGTAATATGGCTCTCTGTGACCCATGTTTTACAGAAAAATTCTTTTGCCAAATAAGAAAATATTATTATAGAACATCATATAGAACTGGTCTATTAGATATAGTA
Organism: Plectranthus barbatus; assembly: GCA_026898455.1. NCBI lineage: Eukaryota > Viridiplantae > Streptophyta > Magnoliopsida > Lamiales > Lamiaceae > Plectranthus > Plectranthus barbatus. The sequence goes on from JAPKLW010000091.1 coordinate 470,662, forward strand.
AAAAGTAAACTACCACCAGCAATATTACGATATATAAATATACAATTAACAAACCCAGCAAAAACTAAAACAACAGAAACATTAGGATTAATAGAAAAATATGCATTAAAATATAGAGATGATTTGTGTATGAGAAAAACTGAAGAAAAATATTTAGAAAAAATAAATATACAATGTTGTAAACAACTTGAAACAATTCCACATCAATATGGATGTAAACTAGAAAGAAAGAGAAGATATAAAAAATAATATTATCCTCGATATAAAAAATATAGAACATTTAAAAAACCATGGAAACAAAAATATCAGAGGAGGTATAGAAAATACGATAAATACGATAATAAAAACACAAGAAATAAGAAAAATTCGAAAGAAAAAAAGACATGTAGATGCTGGAAATGTCAAGAATTTGGTCATTATGCTAATGAATGTCCAAAGAAAAACTTATATAAAGAGAATAAAATAAAACTAATATACTCTTTAGGGCTCGAACCTATAGAAGACATATACGAAGAAGGCGAAGAAATGAATTTAGATACATATAGCATAGAATCTGAATCTGAAACTTCTAGCTATACAGAAAGTAGTGATGAGCAAGAATAATACATTTACAAAAATAAAACTATTTAATAAATACTCCCTCCGTCCCATGCCAATTGGCATGTTTCTTTTCGGCACGGAAATTAAGAGTTGTGAGTGTAAAATGAGTTAGTGGGATTAATATTTTATTGTTGAGTGTGAAAAAGTTGCCATTTTTAGAAATGTGTCAATTTGGTTGGGACGCCCAATTTGGTAAGTGTGCCAATTGGAGTGGGACGGAGGGAGTATACTTTTTCTTATATAGATACTGGAGCAACTATATGCCTTGCACAGGAAAAAATGTTATCAGCAAAATATTGGTCGACACTAGAAAAACCAATACAAGTAAGAATTGCTAATAATAAAATTATCCAAATAAATGATAGAGCAAAAGATCTTGTAATACTTATTGAAGGAAGAAAATTCCCTCTAGACACCCTATACAAACAAGATACAGGAGTACCATTAATACTAGGAAACAATTTTCTTAAAAAATATTACCCTTTTATTCAAGAAATTGATAGAGTAAAATTACGTTGTCCAGCGATGGAAAATCAACGTACACATCTAGTTACAACAAAGATATATACTACACTTTCCTTTTTACATGGAAAAATTATCCATGAACTTAAAAATCAATTAATTTTGTACATTCACGAAGAAATTGAAATAAAAGTCTTGAGAATCCTCGATGAAATAAGTAGTCAAGATCCTTTAGACCCTATTAAGAATACAAATACAATGGAAGTTAGGATAGAATTAATAGATCCTAATAAAGAAGTAAATGTACCAAATAGAATTCCATATACAGAAAGAGATGTCGCAGAATTTAAAGAAGAAACAGAAAAATTATTAGAAAAAGGAATTATAAAACCAAGCATAAGTCCACATAGTGCACCAGCATTTTATGTTGAAAATCATAATGAAATTAAACGGGGAAAAAGAAGAATGGTTATAAACTATAAAGAAATGAATAAAGCCACTAGAGGAGATGCATACAAATTACCTAGGCAAGATTATATTTTTAATAAAATTAAAAAGGCAGAATGGTTCACAACCCTTGATGCAAAATCAGGATATTGGCAGTTACGATTACATAAGGATACTAAACCTTTAACAGCATTTAGTTGTCCACCACAAAATCAATATCAATTTACAGTTATGCCATTTGGATTAAAACAAGCACCTAGTATCTATCAACGATTTATGGATAATAATCTTAAGGGATTTGAATCTATAAGTCTGGCATATATAGACGATATTATAATTTTTACTTTAGGAACAAGAAAACATCATTTAAACCAAGTTGCAAAGCTTCTACTACAACTAAAAGAAAAAGGAGTAATTCTAAGTAAAGAAAAAGCAAAAATAGCATTAGAAGAAGTAGAATTCCTAGGAATGAAGATTTTAAAAGGGGGATACAGAGAACCACAAAAACATTTATTAGAAAAAATTAATAAATTTTCAGATAAATTAGAAAATAGAAATCAAATACAACGATTTCTTGGATGTTTAAACTACATTGGTGAAAAAGGTTTTATAAAACAACTTTCAAAAGAACGAGCATTACTACAAGAAATGATATCAGAAAAGATTCCATGGAAATGGACAATTAGTGCAACACAAGCTGTAAAAGCTTTAAAAGAATTATGTAAAAACCTTCCAAAATTATATCTACCAAAACCAAACGATTTACTCATTCTAAATACTGACGCAAGTCAAGATACTTGGGGAGCAGTCCTTCAAGCAATCCAGGTGTTTATAATGATTTCAAAATATTTATCACAAATAATAAACCATCTGAAGTAAAAACATTTTTAAAACAATATAAGAATATATTATTAACGAAATGGGCATCAGGAACATTTAAACCAGCTGAGAAAAATTATACAGTTCATGAAAAAGAAACACTTGCATTTATAAAAGCATTACGAAAATTCAAATTGGACTTACAACCAATAAAATTTATATATCAAACGGACAGTTCTTATACAAAAGACTTTACAAAATACAAAATAAAAGAATCACATAATAAAGGACGACTACTTAGATGGAGCCTTGAAGCTCAACAATACGATTTCTTATCTTTATACATTTTAGGCAAAGAAAACAATCTAGCAGATACATTAACAAGAGAATGGAAGGAGTACGATCCATCCTGAAAACAGAAAGAGAAAGATTATTAGAAAAAGCAAAACAACTTCGTCTGCAAGCACAACAATACAGAAAGAAGCAAGCCAAGCAGATAAAGAAGCACAGACAATAGAATTAATGCTTAACTCATCAGTGACAAATCGACTGAAGATTCTCCAGCAGCAACAATCAAGGATAAATCAAAGACAGAAGAACAGGCAACTGGTGGTTCTCGATCTAAAGAAAAATTTGATGAAGAAGAAAGAGCTAAAGCATACTATGTTATTTTTAATGGCTTAAATACAGGAATATATGATGACTGGAGCAAAGCAGCGATCTTCATCAACAACCAAAGCGGCATCATCTACAAAAAGTACCCTAGCCTACAGGAAGCAAAAAATGCACTAACAGAGTACCGAAGTACTTATGCAGCAAAAGCAGCAATGCCAGGACAACCACTTCAATCGAGAATGGCAAATTTAGGGCGAATCCCTAATAACAAAACACTAACAATAAATTATATCCCTACTGAACAAGAACGGGAAGAATTAACAAAACTAACCAAAGCAATTTTTGATCAAGAATATAATTTTTGGTTAATTACACAATAGCAGACAAACTCTCAAGCATATACCCTATTGAAGGAATATTCCAAGGGCCCAAGGCAATTGTTTTACCAGAAGCAGATCCTATTAAGACATATATGATGTTCCAAAGCGGACTCATAAGTACAATCTACTTCAGAAGCATGGATATATTTCGATACTTCCCAAACTACATGAAGAAAGCTATTCAACAATATCATTCATGAGTGATAAAACAAAGAGAAGGATTTCTGAAGATGTTTGCAACATACCCACTATTCTTCAATGAAGAAGAGCAAGCAGGACAAGTTAGACAACCAGCCATACAATTATGCCAGATAGGAGTAAGCAATCAAAACTACCCAACTATTGGAGATACAAAGCATGAAGATATCATACAACAATTTTTAAATAATTATGTCCTGATACTACTACGAGAAATCAAGATTCGAGCACGAACAAATTATATTTCAAAATCAGTAATTATATGGAGCATGCAAGCAAGGGAGAAAGAAGTAGATATTCAAAGCCAGAAATATATAAAAAAATTCCTAAGAGATTTACAAGGAATTGATTTCGATTACACTCCAGAAATAAAGTAAGAAATTTGTATCAGACTGATAGAAGAATTTCCTGGAGATCATGCATGTAGCATATGTACACCAAGCACCGACGGAGATGCAGACTTTGAGACAATAGAAGAGAAAAAGATGTGAAAAGACATCACTATTTTTGTACTTTTGTTTCTTTCCTTTTGTAACTACTATGTAAATTATTAGACTCTACTGTGTGTAGTGGTACCCTTCCATGTGTAGTGGTACCCTAATAATGTAAAAGGCAGACCTTTCGTCGCCTATAAATAAGGTGGCTCTCTCATTAGGAGATGACACACTTCCTATTGTAACATATTTCTCTTTCTATCTCATGTAATATATTTCTCATATATGAAAGGTTTTTTCTATCTCTGGAGGATCTGAAAACGGCTACAGCGAGGAAGCTCTTTGGCCGAATTGATCTTGAGATCTTGAAGAAGAAACATTTCAGGTATGAAATCACAAAACTCTTTTACAAGGTTCAACATATCAAGCATGAAATGTCAAAGTGGCAACCTATATCGCTGTGACAGCATATAGCAGGCCCGACAGAGTAATAAATGATATGAAGAACATAGAAGTTAAGTTAGATCATAATAATTATAATCAATATCATATACTAACAAGTATAAACAAAAAATTAGTTGTTGCATTAATAGACACAGGATCTTGTACAAGTTTTATAAGTGAAGATCTAGCAACAGAAATTTATGATTTATATCCAGAAGTAACATATATTACTCTCGAAGGAACTCCAGTACGAAACACTAAATTTACATCTGTTAATATTATTTTTAGTAAAACACTTTCAATAAAAGTAGAAATACCAATCGATGGAAGGAAATAATATTAGGAATAGATTTTTTAGAAAACTTTAATTATAAAATAAAAAGTGAAGAATTAATACTAAAAATACAAGGTGAAAAATTTAAAATCCCACGAATAAATTTATATAAAGAAAATATTAAACAATTACTATGAATATTTTTGAAAAAGGAGAAAGCTCGAGGCAAGATCAAGACGATAAAGAAGATATAAAAGAAATAATAAGAGCAGAATCAATTGGAGAATACTTGTCTGATATAATATTCGATAAGAAAATAATAAATAAAGTACGAAAAAAGGGAGAATTTACACTTAACTCCAAAGAAAGTATAGAAATTCCAACTTTTAATAAAAGAATATCAAACATACTAAATCGAGAAAATATAGTATACTATGGATTAGTGAGTGGAGAATCATTAGTATACATGAATCAAGCAAATTATGAATTCCAAGCATACATAATGAATAAAGAAAAAATAAAAGAAAAAAAAGAAAAAATACCTAAAAAAGATCAGAAGAAATTAGGATACATACATATTGGAATAATACAAATAATAGTAAAATCTACTTATTTCACAGCAATAGACACACCTGTACAATTACAAATTGTTGACAATAGAATTTTGGATGAAAAAGATAAAATTATAGGAGGAATTGATGTCAATCTAGGTTTTGACATCATTAAATTCAATGTTGCATTACAATATGGAATTTCTTTCCAAACACAAACCTTTAATGATGCAATTGGAGTCCGATGTAATTTTCTTAAAAAAGATTTAATGAAATCCTTAGACATACCATTTACTGTAAGTTACAAAGTATCTTATGCATTAACTAATAGTAATTTAAGTATAATTTTTCAACATAGAGATAGAATATATACAGACGAACTATTAAGTACTACAAGTACTGTAATAAAAAAAAAGATAATAGCCTACAAAAATTCATTCAACGAAGTTCATTTCAAAGAATTCAAAATAATACACCAATCTCAAAAGATATCATAGAACAAGCAAGAGCTAGTACAAGTAATATAAGCCAGAATAAATGGCCTGAGCCACTAAAAAGACAAACATTACATTCAGATATTCAAATGACACAACTAAATAAACAAATACAAGAATTAAAAACAGTAATTGCAGAAATAAATGATAAAATATAATATTATTAAATTATGCCTAGTTCCACTTTTATATCAATAAAAATAGATGATGAAAGGAGCATATATCTTCCTTATACTGATGAATTGATGCAACAAAAATTACGAAAAGAGTATCTTGAAGCTCATACTGCTTATAGTTGCCTAGTAAGAAAATTTACACTTGTTGATAAAGAAAATATACAGGAAATTAGACAACTTAGTTCTGACATAGAAATATTAGAATCTAAAATTAAAGAATTACATCAACAGTTAGAAGAAATTAGATTAAAAATTAGAATTAAAAATGGGTATTAGAAATAAAAACAATTATAATAGAAATATATAAAAGAAAAATAATTGAAGGGTATTTATGGAAGTAAATTTAATGAAAAGGTACTTTGGTTATTTTTTATATGTATTTATAAGTGTGGCTAAAATTGATAGATACAATAGTCAAATTGACTATTTCATAATTTCTCTCTTTTCCACATTACTTCGGTCTTTGGAGGGCTATTGATTTTCTAAATTCCAAAATCAATCTTACTCCCTTGGTCCCACCTCATTAATTCAATTTTTCATTTTCGTCTGTACCACAGAATTAATCATATCTTTTAACATAGAAAAAAAAAATCTTCTTACACTAATAAAATATTAATTTCACTACACTCATAAACATTAGTAACTCTACCAAAAATAAACGGGACTAATAACCCGAGATGGAGGGAGTATTATATATTACTGTATACAGCATATTAAAAATTGATACGGTTAAAGCGTGTTGTTTGTGTTTATAGATCATATAAAAATGTATTTTTGTAAAAAATATGAGTTCCACAATGAATGCAGATTATTTTCCTAGTGATAAAAATGTTAAGGATATGTTAATCCATAATTGCATAAGCTTATTTAACTTCTATTGAAATATTGCAATGGTAAAAATGCTATGGAGATGTTAATCGAGTTAGACCATAAAATTTTAGGCAAGTTGCAATTTAATTGTCTTTTAATCCGATTTTTTATTCTTATTGAAGTGTACGTGGAACTTTTTAGTCAGCTTAAGAGGTGACGTATCGATCAAATTAATACGTGCGGTTTGAAAATCTTACAAATCAAATCGTGCAAATTAAACAAATCGACCAAACTGCATTAATACGGTTTGTTCAGCCGATTTGGCAGTTTCAAATACTAATTTAACATTCACTTTCAAAACATCGATCATTCTATTTTTTAAATAATTTATTTTGTGAAAAAAAACATTTTATGCGTTATTGAATATGCAAAATGATTTTTAGCATAATTCACAAACATAACAATTTTGAAAATATTATCCATACATAAACAATAATCCAAACTCCATGTTGTGTTGATGTTTATACAAGTTAGACATGCTTGTTTTATCTTCTTATACTTCAGCTACATACTAAGGGGGCGTTTGGTATAACTGTCGGGAATCACTATGGGTATGAGTTTGATAGTAAAGGGAATGGGTATGGGTTTAGATTTGGGAATCATTCTCAATTCTTGGTGTTTGGTTTATGAGATGATTTGGGAATCATTTTCAATTCTGATGAATTTTTTTTAAGTTTAAAGGTTTAGAAAATTATTAAAATATTATATAAATAATAATTAATTTAATAATAAAATAAAAAGATTTATTATATCAAAAATAAATAATTTATTATCTATTTTATAAAATATAAAATAAAGATAAAATAAAAGATTGTTTAATAATAATATTATTATTATAATATATTATAAAAATAAATAATAAAATAATATGAAATAAAATCTAAGAAATAAATAATAAGATTAATAATATTATTAATTATTGTATATATGATAATTAATATATTTTCAATAATATTATTTATTAATTAATGCATTATAATAATATAATAACGTCATTTATTTTAATAATATTATAAATATATTAATTTATTAATATATATAATATTAATAATATTATAAATTATTATATTGAAAAATATTGGAGTATATAATAATTAATAAAAAATAATTACAAAATCTTATAAAATAAAAAAATAATCATTTTGGTATTGAATTTGGGAATGAGTATGAAACCCACCAACTTAGAGGGGAATGGATATTTGGGAATCAATCTCATTCCCCCATTCCCAAATCCATCAACCAAACGGTGGGTTTCGGAATCATTCTCATTCCTTGATTCCGAAACCCACCAACCAAACGCTCCCTAAGTTAAGTTGTATATGGTTATAATTTTTATTAAGATCGATAAATATATGAACAATTGATAAAGTGGATAAGTTCTTTTATCTAAAATATTTAATAAAAAATAATAATAATGAGTTTAAGAACTACAAATACATTAGCATTACTAAATGTGTAATCGAACCGAGTCGAGCCGAGTAGTGTCGTGCTCAAGTTTGACTCGTTTAGTATCGAGTCGAGTTTCGAGCTTTTTTGTCGAACATTTTGAAGTTCACGAACTTTATCGAGCTTTAATCGAGCCTAAACGAACTTTCTGAATATGGAATATATTTAAAATATTCATTATTGTTACCCTTAAATTATAAAAGATATTACTTTTATAAAATTAATTATTTTATATTTCTTACTAATTTTAGCTAACGAGCTTGCTCACGAGTCGAATACTATGATGCTCAAGTTTGGTTCGTTTAATAAACGAGCTTCTCAAAACAAATTCGAACAAGCTTTTATTGAGTCGAAATACAAGTAGTTCATGAACAATTTGACTCATTTACAGCCCTAAGCATTACCACTATCATTCAATTTAATATAAACGAATGCAAAATTTAAAATGAAAACAAAGTTATATATTATTGATACTAATAAATAATATTAGGATGAAAAAAAACATATATTGAAGTATTATATAAATATTGTAAAAAGTGCTAATTGTAGTTTATTATACTTTGATATAATATACAATCTTAAAATTATTATAATAACGGTGTGGTTCTGCCAAAACAACAAGTTTCATAATATAAACCATGGCCAAACCAAAATATATAATTTGAGATTTTCAATTCAGCAAGTCAAATTCTTAATCGGTTGATTTGAAGCACACTACGTTCACCCCTCATCCTTACTTGAGATAATCATATATATTTAATTAACAATTACTTAAAATATATAGTGTCTATATATAATTTTACCAATTAACACTTTGACCTAACGTAAGTGGGGCAACAGATAACAAACAATTAAATTATAAAATTTTGTAAGGGTGAAGATTCAACATTATAAATCTTTGTGAATTTTTTAAAATATATTATAAATTGTGTATATTACTAAAAAAATTATATATTATTTAAAATAATTTTAAACCACTAAATATGCTCTTTGAAATTGTGAGTGGACTGGTGACATATCCAGAAATTTAAAATCTGAGTTATATTATGAATAAAATTTAAAAATATAAATAATTGTTATTTTGATATTTAAAGTTCTATAATGAAAAATACAAATAAACAAAGAAAATATACATTATTCAAATAAAATTACAATGGTAATTGAATCCGACGGCTCTTCATCTTCTGAAATTGATCTACGACATCAATCTGAAACTTGTAGAAAAATATCCCTCTCAATGAAAGTGACCAAAAAATATTTAATAATTGGTCACCCATGCTATTCCGCAACTTATTTTTTATCCTGAGAACATTGGCGGATCGCCGGATCTACACTAGGGCATGGGAGGCTCCCGCCCCCCCCCCCCCCCGCCGAATTTTTTTTTTCGTTTTTATAATATCGTGATCCGGTATTTTTTAATTAGTCCCCTCGTAAACAAGAAAAATGGATGAAAAGAAGAAAAAAAAATATGATACGAAGGGTTGAAGTCTAGTGGAGGCAAAAAAAAAAAAAATTCAGCCCCCCTCACAGGGATTTTCTGGATCCGCTACTGCCCGAAAATACTCTTTTAACACTTGAGTGATAACAAGGAGAATCAAGATCAACTTGATTAGCAAATAAATAGCTGGATAAGTAATCTGCCTTTTTTGTTTCAACAAACATTACCAAGAGTCCACCAATACCATGCGGTTTGTGAAATCTCGCATCTATTTGCATATCTTCAATAAATATGTCAAGTTGAAACTCAAGAGCTATCCATTTAATGCTTGGAAATTCACATCGATAAAATGTAGCTTCTCTAAGTATATTTTCCTTATGAAACGAAGATAAGCCATTTTTAGGACTTAAACTGGTTATGCACATAAGTAACTTCGTATTGATTTATTGCTCATTGAGTTCTTGAACTTGTAAATCAATCATTTCCACGAATAAGTCAAAGTGAAAATGATGAAAGTTTGTCACTTGTGAAACAAAATGCTTTGACCTTCCTCGTGGAATATAAAGAGCACTCAATCATGAACAACAATGTCATACTTAGTGCAAAATTGACATTACCAATTTCATGAGCTCTTATTAGCATAGCAAGGCACAAATTATTAGTGTAACAAAAAATAGTTAACATCAAATGCGTCAGAAATTAGAATTCAAATGACTCTAGTGAGTACAGAATGATTTGAGCTTTGACCCTATCTTCTATAAGAGATGATTTATTCTCAACTGTCTCAAGAACCTTAATAATTGTAGGAAATAAGTGGATAACAATCAAAAGTGTTTTGTAATGAGATCCGAACAAGTATCATCGGGCCTTTTCAAACCAAGTTCTTGATTTAAACCTGATTCACTCTCAACATCACCCAATTCTAGTCCTTTTGCAACTTCTTGAACTTGATATTCTCGAATCATTTCTCTTCGCTTACAAGAAGCCCTAACCAAATTTAGTAAGTTTGTTACAGTCTCAAAAAACCAACAACAATCATAATTTTTCTTAGCAACGACAACAAGTGTTAACTGAAGCTGATAAACAAAACAATGAACATAGTAAGCACTTGGAGTATCATTCATAATCAAAGTCTTAAGCCCATTTATATCACCCTTCATGTTGCTAGCCCCATCATACCCTTGACCTCGAATTTTAGATTGACTTAAAGAATGTTCCAGTGATAAAGCAGTGGTATCTCCAACATGTACAAGTCTAGGAAATTGCTCAACTACTTTTCCTGTTTTACCATCAATATAACGCAAGCAAAGAGCTAATTGTTCTTTTTGAGATACATCACTTGACTAGTCAGCCAATATTCCAAAGTAGTCACCACCTAGTTCTTGAATAATGTGCTTACTTGTTTCTTTAGCACAACAATTGATGAGATCTTTATGAATAATAGGAGATATCATCTGATTATTTCTTGGAGCATTTTCTAAGCTGAAACTTTTAACATTTTTGTTGTGTTCAGCTAACCATTTCAAAATCTCAAGAAAATCCCCCCGATTACTAGACTCTTCACTTTCACATCACGCACACGACATGCCAAGTCTTGACGCAAAAGAAAGCTCAAGCAAGAAAGTGAAGCAAACAAGCGAGTTATATATTCACTTCGTATCACATCACTCACATTATAAAAATATGCATAATGGATTTTTTTTCTATAGTCTCTCAAATTCACATATTTTTCATAAGCAATATTGTGAGCACTTCTAACTCCACCCACATGATTTTCAAACATATAAGGTTTATTCCATGATCTAAATTCATCATTAATAAATGCATCACCTCCTGCACTGATCTTAATTTCATTTTTGAACAAATAACAAACAAAACAAAATATTGTATCTTTCTCAATACTATATTTATGCCAATCATATTTATTGAACATCGATACACTAAATCAACGCATACCTCCAAGATCTCTTTGAGGGAATCATGAGTTTTCGTTTGACAATACTTTTTAAGAATATTTGCTCTCCTTATTGCATTTTGTTGGTTTAGTGGGTAGTCCATAATGCTTATTCTTTTTCCCGAATCACGAGGAAGAAGCTCAACATCATATAATAATTTATCTTCGTCTGGTGATGCACTATTAATACATGGACCACTTAAGTCTAATTCGCTATTAATGAGACTTATCTCAATATCTTTTTGGATTGACGAAATGTTACATCTGGTTTTGCTTTCTTAGAGAAGAACTATCGAAGATCAGATTATTTTTTCATTGCCTTGATTTTCTAACCTGAATATTCAATGTTGAAACACAATTTTAACCTTATATTATAAGAATATTTTTGATAAGGTACTACATATCTAACAAAATCTCAATCATACAGATCAAGTTAAACTATATCCTCTGTTCACGAATTTGTTTCATCTAGATTATCAAGGTTTACAAATTTTAACATAAAAATTTAGGAATATAAGCATATTTTAAGAACAAAAGTCCATTATCATCATACCGCAGAGAATTAGAGATCTTATATTCCAAAAAGACAATTCATCTATTATTTCAAAACAAACTAACAAAGCATAACCATAGAATGATAAAATCCCAAAATAAAAAACATGTGGATTTCTGAATGAATGCGAAGAAAATAAATATTAAAAACTGACCTCACTGGGTAGAAGAGTCAATATAGCTCGTCAGTCTACCTTTCATTTGTCCAACAAGAGAATCAGCAGGAAGCAACCGTGCAGGCATGCAATGTGCGGCGTGTGGACGATAGCCAGGGTGGGATGACATGAACGGCAACGGGTGTTCGAGTGAAGTTGTGAGTCGTGGAGAAGGGGCAACGAGCCAGCGACATGGTGGGAGTGGAGGGAAGCTTGTATGGGAGATGAAGAGTTAGGGAGAAGAAAATTAGAAAATTAGGAATTTAATAATTTCTTTTAGGGTATAATTGTACCTCCAAAGTTTAACGTAGATACGCCACTGGAGTGAACATATTTCTTTTGACAAGTTAGTATCTCTATCATACCAGACCATGCTCTAATCCTTTCATGCCTCTTTAAAACTGGATTTTGGCTACAATCCATGAAAGAAGCTTATGAGTTTATTAAGTTGCTTGCAATTCACATGTGGTTATTGTGGAGGAGTTGCAACTTTTGAGCATTCAGAAATTTTGCTTTTTCTCATCAAAAATATTTTAGCTTTACTCTCTCTACTTGAAATGTGGATGTGGCTCTACCATATTTAATTTGTTCCTCATACTCATTGGATTGACCCTTCTCGTGGGTGCTCAAACTCAAACACTTATGTTTCCTCATTTTTCAATGGTACAGTTCGTATTAATGTTGTCTTATGTGATCATGTTAGATATATTTTACATATATATATTTTTTTATGTCACCCTTCTTTGTGATGATATTGAGCCCGCAGTGACACTTTCATGTTTTCGTGGTATTGGTGTGATAACTTTCATGCACATCCATAATATTTGATTTTGAGTTGGACTCTCTCGTTTTATCTCTCATTTACTTTTGAATATTCTATCGTTGGTACATCATATTCTTAAATTTTATTTTCGTTAAATTAATAGATCATATAACTCTCTTACTTAATTATTTATGAAACTACACGTTTGAAAAAAAGAGTTTTTGTTTTGTCATTATTAGAACCCAATGCTCTCCCTCTAATGCTTCGACGTATAGCATTCAGTGAGACTACCCTTTTCTAATATTTTAAATTGTTGTTTTTCTTCTTTAAAGAAAAACACAATATAAAAAAGTTATTAATGCAACAAAATACTAGTTCATTTATGTTTTTACCAAAAATGATGATATTCGGAGCGAAAGAGTTGTACAGTGTTGAGTGAAAATTGTACCAAAATGGGAATTTACTAAATTGGGCATTCCGAAGATCTCGTTATTCCGCCGTCGCAGTGTACATTGTCGGAGTCTTCACAGCCGTACACACACACGCACTGCCCACAACCATTTATACCGCAACTATATAAACCACAGCCATATAATTATTTATTAATAATTTTCTTCTCTTTTTTTTCTTCAATTCATATGTTATCGCCCACAGAAGATATAATACATACATATATATATATGTATATATATTTTGTAGAGGGAGACGATAAGTCTGTTTTGAGAGTGACAGAAGTGGGCGTTTGAATTGCCTCGTCTTCAATTGAATTGCTTGTCGCGGATACAGGGAAGGAGTTTTCTGGACTGCAGGAAATCTGAAGGATCGGAGTTAGGGCTTATTTGTATTTGCTGGCAGGATGAAGATTGGAAATGCAATTAGTTGAGGACTGGAGTTTGGAGCTCCGATCTTGTTGTAAAGCCTCGAAATTCAGGGTTTCGAGGTAGAAATGGAAGTGGATTCAACTATGGCTACAGAGCCCGATCACGATCCGTCAGAGCAGCTCGCCACGGCTAATGGTGGGGACCAGTCATCGGAATCCGATGCTTCATCGTCTCCCCATCTTCAGCAGCAGCAACAGAGTAGTAATAGCGATGATATTAACAGTAACGGTGATAGTGGTAGTGGTGGTGGCGGCGGAGCGTTAGTGCCGGGACCCCGGTGTGCGCCAACTTACACTGTGGTGGCCGCTGTAATCGAGAAGAAGGAGGATGGTCCTGGGCCACGGTGCGGTCATACACTAACGGCTGTGCCTGCTGTTGGGGAGGAGGGGTCTCCTGGATATATAGGCCCCAGACTGATTCTTTTTGGTGGAGCGACAGCACTTGAAGGGAATTCTGCTGCATCAGGAACTCCCTCGTCCGCGGGAAGTGCAGGAATACGTATGTTCATTCATTTTCATTGATTTCAGATTATTTAAAGTTTATCGGCTGCTTCATTGTCGTTAAATATGCTGGAAGATTATATTTTCTAGAAGTATTGGTGAGGGGACACCTCGAACCTATTTGATTACAGCTCATTTGTGTTTATGGTTCAAAATGGATTTCTTGATTTCGAATGTTGCTATGACTTATTGGATACAATTACAGCTTTTCTGGTGTTGTTGAAACTTGAAAGAATTGTCTAGTAAATTAAAGTGTAAGTGAGAATTGATTTTTTTAACGAGGGTTTTATAATGCAAAGCTAGAGAAGGACATCGGTGTTCATTCGTGGTCGGCCATTTGTGTTCTAAGTGTAGGCTTATGGTTTGATGCTTTTTGCTTGTCACTCTTTTGTTTTAGCGGCACATCATCCATATTCTGCTGGGACTAGGTTACATAGTGTTGTGTCAGTACTAGCTCTGAAAGATGTTTTGATTGACTTCGAATGTTTTCTGGTGCTTATATTCTGTAAATTAATCATGAGTGCACCTGCGAATTGGTCCCCAGTAATTCTTCAACTTAATTCTATAAATGATGCTGAAGCATGTTTTTAATTGTAGGGTTGGCCGGCGCGACTGCTGATGTGCACTGTTATGATGTATTGACAAATAAATGGTCTCGGTAAGTTTTAGTTGTTAATTATCACTATGTTCTCTGCACTCAATTTCTGATTGTCTCTGGTGTTCTTTTCTGTTATGTTGAACTTTTGACAAGAGCTTCAGCTTGAATCTTTACAGAATTACTCCTATTGGAGAACCACCCACCCCTAGGGCAGCTCATGTGGCAACCACTGTAGGTACCATGGTTGTTATCCAGGTGTGTGGGCAGATGGTTTGAGTTGTAAAAGTTGCCTCTTGTTTGTTCTATAGTTCTACTATGCAGACAATATTGACACGTTAATATTGCTTCCTTGCAGGGTGGGATTGGTCCAGCAGGTTTGTCTGCAGAAGATCTTCATGTTCTGGACCTTACGCAACAACGTCCAAGATGGCATAGGTTAGTATATCCTACTACATATATGTGCACACACACGGCTTCAACTTGAATTTCTTTTTCCATAATTAGTTGATTCAACTTTCCTTTTGCTTAGGGTTG
Source organism: Plectranthus barbatus (assembly GCA_026898455.1). Classification (NCBI taxonomy): domain Eukaryota; kingdom Viridiplantae; phylum Streptophyta; class Magnoliopsida; order Lamiales; family Lamiaceae; genus Plectranthus; species Plectranthus barbatus. The sequence continues at coordinate 486,247 of JAPKLW010000091.1, forward strand.
TGGTTCAAGGTCCTGGGCCGGGCCCTCGATATGGCCATGTCATGGCTTTGGTTGGACAACGATATCTTATGGCGATTGGTGGAAATGATGGTTAGCTATCTCTTCTTTTAGTTCTTCCTTATCTAATTTGTTTTTTCTGTAATAAAATAATTTGGTGCATGTTTCTTAGGAAAGCGGCCTTTAGCTGATGTGTGGGCACTGGACACTGCTGCTAAGCCTTATGAATGGCGGAAACTGGAACCAGAGGGTGAAGGTCCACCACCTTGCATGTGAGTTTGCAACTCCTGTTCCCCTTTTCGTCTCAATTTGTTTATTTCCATAAATTTTCTTTCCCACTGTCCTCTGCAATTTTTTTCCACTAAATTTGGGATGTCCTGCTTGTGCTTGCTTAACATTAATTGAGTTCATTTAGTTGAGTACATTTACTTGATTGGGTTTGCTTAAGGAAACGGATGGGTTAGGATAAAATAATCGATTATTTACGTGTTGTTTGATTAAATAAGGCATGCTCTCATCAGAATTGGTGGCGTACATTTCTTTAAGAACTGATGTTTGATATATCTCACAGAAGCATAGTTTTGTCTCTTGTCTCCATTTCTTAACTAAATTGGAGGCCTAGAGCTGACATTTTCTATCTCCAAGTATAAGTTATTAATCAATCAGACAACTATTTTAAAAAATGTTGGAGCTAGTTGCTGAGCTATGAAGTAGGCCGCTTACATTTTCTTGTCAGTGACGCACTGTTTACTTTCAGTTAATTTTTCCTTTTTGCAAATTTGAACTTAGGCTCTGGTAGTAAATATATATTATAATACCGAGTCTTCTTAGAATAATGTTTTATTTTCTAATCATCAATGTCTTTTATCTCAACCTTGATGCTATCAGTCCAAGGGCTTAGATTCATTCATATTTAGCATAAGCACTCGATCTCACACAGACACACACACACATATCTATATATACGAAATGATCAAAAGAAAATATTTTTGGTGTTGTTAAATGAGAATAAATCATAGCCATCCAAATTTGTAACTAAGGTTCAAGATTTGAATAATTTCTTTGTGCATTTTTGTATAGTAAAATATGCATTGAAGAATAATTTTGTAATTTTTTCTCACTCTCTTTCTAAAATTATTCTAGAACTTTAGATTATCATAATTCACTGAATTTATATGTATCATATATCAAATTCTTTCAAACGAAATCCCTATTGTATACATCTGGAGTAAGACAATCATATATTAAGAGTAAAAGTTAGTGATTATATGCATATACTCCATCCGTCCCACTTAAATTGTCCACTTTCCTTTTTCGTCCGTCTCATTTAATTATCCACTTACCTAAAATGGAAAGTTAATACACACTCACTAATAAATACTAATTTTCCTTATCTCTACTCGCATTGGTTATTGTGCCCACATAGTAGGGGACTAATTAAGAGAGACGGAGGGAGTATCTTGTAATCATACACAAATTCTCATAAAACACATGAGATTATACAGTACAATGTAGGGGTGTGCAAAAACCGACCGCCACCGAATTAACCGACCGAACCGGTTGAATTCGGGCGGTTCGGGTCGGTGATAATACTGTGTCGGTCGGTTGTCGGTTGTCGAGGATGGAAACCGAATAAGAATCGGTCGGTGATCGGTTTCGCATTTGAGATTTTCGGTATTACCCGACCGACCGAAAACTAGTATCCATACATACGTGCATTAATTACCCCTCATTTCTTTCGTTTTTGTGCGATTTTTAACTGCCTACCGTCTCTCCACTTCCCAACACCATTCTTCTCCTTCCTCTCTCTTCACGCCATTTAATGGTTGTACTCTCTCCAATTTTTTAACCAGACAACCACCGCCCACTCTCAATTTTCTCTCTTCACACCATTTAATATATTCAGCCACCATTGAAGTATTTTTCTGTATTTCCCACCGCAACTTATTATGACATTCTCACTCATTACTTTTATATCTTTGTAAGTTCTATCCCTTCTGCTGTTCCAATCGTCGTCGTCGAACTAGTCTAATCATCATTTACGAGATTGCTTGGATTTTGATTAGTTTATTTATGCTTGGATGCTGAAATTTTTTTGGGTCGGTGGGAACCGAACCCAAACAAGACCGACCGGATTTTTCGGTTTGGTTATTGGTTCGGGTGGTGTGAAATTCGGTCGGATTTTCGGACGGTTTGGGGGAGTTGGTTGGTTATTTCGGGTTGGAGAATTTCGGGCAGTTTTCACCCGAACCGCCCGAATGCACAGCCCTAGTACAATGCATGAAGTTATATTATTGAATGCATTATATTTTTCACAAAAAAACCACAATTCAATGTCTTTGTGCAATATATGAATTTTTTGTGCACTATATAATATTAACTTATGCATTTTATACGTATAAGGAACAATGATTATTTTGATTTATTTCTTCAACTACTAAATAATTATGTATTGTAACATATATTATTTTGCATTTTGTACTTCTAAGTGATAATATTTTGTTTATTTATCAGTTTTATTTTAAAATTAATAAATAAATAAATTTTAGCGCTACACATATTACATTTATATACTACATTATATAGATGCAAATAATAGGTAAATTGATTCTATTACATTAATTGGTAAATTAAGTATTTTTTTGCTACATTTTATTGATGCAAATAATAGGTAAATAATAATGTATGTTGCTAGTCAAGATAATTCAACTCACGAAGTATGGAGATGGTCCAGATGTTGACTTTGATGGTCGATTTATTCACGATTTTTAACAATTTGAGATACCAAGAAGATGATGATTTATTCAAATAGATATGATAAGAATTTAAGAGAAATCAATAAAGGATGTGTTTAAAAGATATGAAAATTTTCTTATTTATTGCCATATTTTCCATATTAATTAGGTTACGGATATTTAATATGCTGATAAATATAATCTTTTTTCTTATCCCATTTTAATTATTTTTCACATATCATGTATGAAATTAACTGCAAAATTTAATATGACACGTGGCACATTATTAATTAGGTTACGGATATTTAATATGACACGTGGCACATTATGGGGCGTCCAAAATTTAAGATGAATGGCTGGATATATGGTCATTGTTCATTGAGGACATACAGTTCAGATTTGTATACAACTCTATATATATATGATACCATGATAACCAACTCTACATGCATGCTAACTAAAATATATTATGTTTGATTATGTAGTATATATTGCTCCACTTATTTTCCTTTCTTAACGTGCCATTGCTTGGTGTTGATTTATTGCCTCTGGATCAGTAAAAAGTTGTGTGATTTTTGCATCTATAAAATCTTGTAACTGTTCATACACCTGAAAGCAGCAAATTTGTTCAGCTCTTATACCTTGAATTTATGTGGAGTCTGTAGCAAGCTACCTCGCAGGGAGTTGCCTAAAATTTTCATTACTACTTCATTTGCAACTATACAGTGCTTCTTTGAACAAAATGGGCATACACTTTTTGTCTGACTTATTGTCATGTGGCTTGTGCTATATCCAGACTATTAAATATAAGTTTACTAGGTATCTTTCATGATTTATTTTTTGGTTTTAACTTTATTGAATTTACTTATGATCTGTTTAAATTAAGTGTGGAACATGTATGCTTATTTCTTGCTGCAGCTTTTGAGTTAGAGAATTGCATGTGGAACGAAGCTTATGTGGATTCTGAATAGGATAAAAAATTTATTTGGGCATTTTTCTTACAAAAGAAATATTTGGTCGCATATCTAAACTAGGAGCTGTGGTCTTCTAGTGGTTTAATTTTTTTCTAGTAATTCAAATTCAAACGTTTTGAATCCCCTTTTGTGACATGCGTGGTACTCGTTCCTGCCCGATCTGAAACTTGTCGATAATATTTTTCATTCATCTCCAATTGTCCAGGTATGCTACTGCAAGTGCACGCTCAGATGGTCTTCTTCTGCTTTGTGGTGGGAGGGATGCAAATAGTGTGGTTAGTTTGGTCAAAGTGCTTGCTTCATGTATCATCCATGATATATGATTTTCATTGTGCACTTCTCTTCACTCTTGGCTTTTAATGGGATAGTTTGCGATCTCTCAAACTGATGTACTCATATCTGCTTCCTATCCAGAGTCTCATCAGTCATCATGATCTTTTACACTTGATCTCTTAGTTTATGTTTGGTTTTTCTTTTATTACTCCCTCCGTCCCGGCTGAATTGTCCCGGGTTGACCGGGCACAATAACCAAGGAATGTGAGTGTAAAGTAAATTGAGTGGAATTAATATTTTATTGTTGAGTGTGAAAAAGTTGCCTTTTTAAGTAATGGGACAATTGAGGTGGGACGGACGAAAAAGGAAAGTGGGACAATTGAGGTGGGACGGAGGGAGTATTTAATGAGGTGCACAATTTAAATGGGGGAGAGGGTGTCTCTTCCTACACTTGAACCCATGGGCAAAGCGCTTAACCACATAGGAGTGTTCCTTCTTTTGCCACAATTACATGCTTCTTACCTTTGTATTTGACCACCCTATGTAGGGCAGGTGAAGGAACGATAAGAAGACACTTAGAGCTCGTGTTCTTGGGAGGATGGTATAAGGCTTGATATGTTTGTCTAAGATTTGTGATCCCACCCATATCAGCTATCAATAAATATTTGCTTCAATGTATTGAAAATGTAATATATTTGAAAATCTATTGTTTGGTTAGCTGCACTAGAACTCCCCTAAATCGTAATTTCTAAGATGTCCTGCTTTTTAAATACTCTATGCATCTTTACTACAACATTTCAATTAAACTTAAAAATGTCCACTAGTCTTTGGCCCATAATTGTGTGGAGTTATGTTATCAAAATTTTATTAGCTTTAATGTTTTGAGGTTAGAACAGTGGCTTCAGTGAATAGGGTGAGAAGATTATTTTGTTTGAATATAGAGGTCAGTGTAGTCAAGTATTACCTCCATATCTCCTATAATTATCTTTTGCATTGCCTATCACACCTCCAAGGTGTGATGTGTAAATTTAATAACTAATAAAGCCTAGATGGTTAGTAGATGTTGGGGCCTTGAATTATCAAGGGTTGTGATTTTGCTAGCAAACAAGATGTTAGGGTGTTGTAGACATCTATAGGCATCTATTACCCCCTTATACTGCCTAGCAAACGAGCCCTGAACGTTGATGTTAGCTGTAATTTGAAAGTTAGTTTCATGTGTATATCACACGAGTTGAACTATTAAGTTGATGGGCAACATGGTCATGTATCTTCAATGCTGAGTAATTGGGTATGTATGGCTAATTGTTATGGCTGTCTTCTCACTGATGTATGAGCAAGTTAAATAAAACATCAGAAAGCAACATTGGGCTAAAGAAAATGCTAGCATTTATGAGGTCAAAACATGCATATCTTTTAGAAAAGGCTTTCTTTTGACTCTTTAAATGTTGGAAAAGTATTAAAACAGGTGTTCTGAAGTATGAATGATGTATCAGTTTACCGGTGGTCTGTTTACATTTTCTACTCTCATGCAGCCTCTTTCTAGCGCATATGGCCTTGCAAAACATAGAGATGGTCGCTGGGAATGGGCCATTGCTCCTGGTGTCTCACCATCTCCCAGATATCAACATGCAGCTGTAAGTTATTTATTCAGTTATATTTTGAACTTCACTTTGCTTGATTTTTCTTTTATTTCACTAACAAGGCCATTGTTCTGATTCATCTCACTTCAAAAACTCATTTCTGCAATCTTTTACTAGGTTTTTGTTAATGCACGCCTTCATGTATCTGGTGGTGCTCTTGGTGGAGGACGGATGGTAGAGGACTCCTCAAGTGTGGCTGGTATGTATTATTTGGTATTCTGTGAAGATATCTTTGCATTTATCTTAAAATTGAGGGATGGTTTGGTTTTGTTTTCAGTTCCAATTTTTAGTTTGGCATTTTTGACGTAAATCTTCGAATTGTACATTTTTTGTGGAAGTGTATTGAATTAATATTAATATTTGTGAAAATGATAATGATTTTGACATTTTTGAGCTATAGATTTAAAATGAAATATGGGTGGTTTATTCCTACCATTTTTTCGGTTGGGACTTGGGTCCATGTTAAATTTATAGTTGTATGAAGAAAAAATATCCCAAATGGCAAGTTCACTGAAGATATAGGATTGTAAATGTGATTAGGGATGGTTCGGTACGGTATATCGGGCATTTTTCACCATACCTTATACCGAAATTTACGTATGAGGAAAACTCATACCGTTACCGTACCGTAGTTTTCGGTATACCTTAGTTCGGTATACCGAATTTTTGGTATAATTTCGGTATAAATCGGTATGGTTTCGGTATGAGATAATTTATATACTATTACTTCGGCATGACATAATTTATATACCATTTATCTTATCATTATTTCAATATACCGTTAATATACAAAATCTTTTTGATATGTTTTGATTTTTATAATTTTTTCTGTTGATATTTAATTAAGAAATATGTTTATATTAATAATATTGTTAGGTGAAAAGAGAAGATATGATTTCATTCTTAATTTATATGATTTTATTTTTAAATTATTATTTTAAAATAATAATAAAAATAAAAAATATTATTATATTTTTCGGTACGGTATGTACCGGTATACCTTCAATATCAGGATTGTCATACCGTTACCGTACCGAAAATCTTCGGTACGGTATGATACCTTACCGAAAATGACGGTATACAAAAATTTCGATAATTTCGGTATTTTTTCGATACGATATGTCCGGTATTTCGATATTTCGGTATTTTTCCCCATCCCTAAATGTGATCAGCTTGAATAAAGTTTCGATGAATGGAGTATTTTGAGGAAAAAAAAATAATGAGCATGTGTTTTGAGTGCTTAACACAGTAGAAAGGTGAAAGAGATGTTTGATTGTGGAAACAGAATAGGCCTGAGTTGTTCTGAAAGAATCCTTCATGAAGTTGATTTGTCAAACAAACCTCTCAGCAATACTTTCCTGTATAGTTCTGGATACTGCTGCTGGAGTCTGGTGTGACACAAAGTCTGTTGTTACTAGTCCACGCACTGGAAGATATAGTGCTGATGCAGCTGGTGGGGATGCAGCGGTCGAGTTGACGAGGCGATGTAGGCATGCTGCAGCTGCTGTTGGTGATTTGATCTTCATATATGGTGGTTTGCGTGGTGGTAAGATGAGACACTTGGACGAAGATATACACTACCTATTTTAGAGTCATTTTTTTAATTTGTTGTTATTGTTTTGGTAATTTTTTGCAATATTTTCTTGCTGTTAGGCATCAGTATTTGCTTATGTGATTATTTTGGAAATTTATTTACTTTTGATTAGTTATTCAAATTTTAAATGAAATGGCTTCTATTTCTGTTGAATAATTGATGACTTACTGACTATATGTTAGGCCACTGCTTATGCTGTCCAGTCGTATGATACTTGTGTAGCACACACGGTAAAAGATATTTTTTTAGTCGCTAGATTTTTATGAGGGTCAAAGATGTATAGTTGGTAATCACTTTAGGTGGTTATAAAGATAGGAGAACCCTAGCTCACTCTTGAAGCACCTTCTGTACTCTAGAGATTATTCTGGCTTGTTAAACCTCATATCTTTCTTATCCTTGAGGTTAAAGAGGGACATTAAAGTTGTACACAAACAAAAGAAATAAAAAATTGAAGAGATCAAATGAGGCCATTCTTGATTTCATTTACTGTGATAATTGTAACTGAAGGCCTTAAATGATATGATGCTTCTTTTATCCCGGCAAACTTCTTGCCTTCTGTGCACATCTCTTCCAAATTGTGCTAATATCTTCTAGTCATTTCCTTCCCTACTACCGAAGGTAGGGGACTTCAGTGGGATGGCCTTAATATTGTAATCAGGCAACTTGTATGTCAGTAACATCTCGAACTCATGAAGCTATATTTGGGTACTAATTTGTTCAAAATGAAAATTAGCTATAATATGCCCTTATGTATAATTTTATGCCTTTAAACCTTCAGTGACAAGGGAACATCTGTGATACTGAATCCGAATGTTATATGATATTATTTGGGTGTTCTTTTTGCTTGCTGTTCCACATTCTACATTCCTTGTCTGTGTTTCCTTGAAAATCTTGTCTAGATACTTTATACATGATGTGACTACAAATTGGTGATTCATTTTTACTAGGGTATGAGGGCAGTCTATGCTAATTGTAGGAAAATTTTGTTGCCCTAGGGGTGCTGCTGGATGACTTGCTTGTTGCTGAAGATCTGGCTGCTGCAGAGACAACTAGTGCTGCTTCTCATGCTGCTGCTGCAGCAGCTGCATCCAATATGCAGCCAGGGAGGTTACAAGGTAGATATGGGTTTACTGAGGACAGAAATGGGGCACCTGTGCCTGATGCTGCTGCTGACGGTGCAGTTGTGGTTGGAAACCCTGTTGCTCCCCCTGTAAATGGTGATATTTATACAGATATAAGCACAGAAAATGCATTGCTCCAAGGCTCCCGGTAAGTCTAATCGACTTCTTTATTTTATTTTTTTTTGTTGCGGTTGCTTAAGTTTTGGGGACTAACTATGATTATTCCTGGACAGAAGATCTAGCAAAGGTGTTGAGTACTTAGTTGAGGCTGCAGCAGCAGAAGCAGAGGCTATCACTGCTGCATTAGCAGCTGCTAAAGCTCGACAAGTTAATGGAGAAGTTGAGTTGCCAGATAGAGATCGCGGGGCTGAGGCGACCCCCAGTGGAAAGCAAGTATCTTCTTTGATTAAACCTGATTCTGCAATGTCAAACAATTCTGTCCCACCTGGAGTTAGGCTTCATCATCGCGCGGTCAGCATCACAATAACAAAATACATTCATTAATTGATGTTGGGTTATTAATATGTTCCATTATCTGCTATTGACACCTTTTCAGGTGGTTGTAGCAGCGGAGACTGGTGGTGCTTTAGGTGGTATGGTCAGACAGCTTTCAATTGATCAGTTTGAAAATGAAGGCAGGCGTGTCAGTTACGGAACTCCAGAAAGTGCAACAGCAGCTAGAAAACTTTTAGATCGGCAAATGTCTATTAACAGTGTACCAAAGAAGGTATCATCTTCCACAGCAGAGTTACATTGACTCTGGTATGATATTTGATCAATAAATTGAATATAATGGGATAGGTATGATACTGTTAGGGTGCGTTTACTCTGGGTAATAGATAGGATTACTAAAAATACACCCCATGCTTTGATTGATCGAACAATTTTGAGCTTGTCTTATAATGCAACCAAGTGTAAGCAAAGATACGAGGAAAGCATGTCCCTTGAACTGTGAATGTCTAAGGAAATCGACTAGAGATTTACATTTCCACATTCCTAATAGTTCTCTTAAATTTTGTTCCACTAAGTTGAACTAGTTTTTTGGCCAATAATGTATTGGCTTAATTAACTAGAAATCATGGTCGTTGTATCGAAAACTGTTTCGGTAGAAAAAGCTTGTTAAAGTTGAAGTCTCTTTGACCAGGTGGTTGCGCATCTTCTGAAACCTCGTGGTTGGAAACCTCCAGTTCGTAGACAATTTTTCTTGGATTGCAATGAGATTGCAGATCTTTGTGATAGTGCTGAGAGGATATTTGCTAGCGAACCTAGTGTACTGCAGCTGAAGGCTCCTATTAAGATATTTGGTGATTTGCATGGGCAATTTGGGGATCTTATGCGACTTTTTGATGAGTATGGATCACCTTCAACTGCTGGGGACATAGCGTATGTTTTTTCCTCTTTAATATTTCCATCCGGCTTTAGTTCCTCAACTGATTTCTAGCAGTATAAATACGCCTCTCTGATTGGTATCAGTATAAATGCTCTTTACTGAACCTCATTTTCTGCTGCCAGACTCATTGTTTCCCCTCTGAGTTGAAGCTTGTAAAAACAGGCTTTTATTTTGAGGGGCACACACACTGACACAATTTGTCTGACTTGCAAATCTTGCTTCTGTCAAATTTTGGTTTCTCTGTTGCTGACCAAGCAATACCTATCAGATATATAGATTATCTATTTCTGGGAGATTATGTTGATCGTGGCCAGCATAGTTTGGAAACCATAACTCTTCTCCTAGCTTTGAAGGTATATATCAATTTGTCAACTGGTTCTTTCTTCTCTCTTTCGATTCATCGTTTATAAACTGAACAATATCTTCACTCTGATTTCATGGATATATAGGTGGAGTATCCCCTTCAAGTACATTTAATTCGTGGCAATCATGAAGCTGCAGATATTAATGCTCTTTTTGGCTTTAGGATTGAGTGCATTGAGCGAATGGTAATTCACAAGAATGATCCTTTTGTGCTTTTTTATATGGGATAAACCTATGGGTTTTATAATTGTTCCCTAAACAGGGTGAGAGAGATGGAATATGGGCATGGCATCGGATAAATAGACTGTTCAACTGGCTTCCTCTGGCTGCTCTGATTGAGAAAAAGATCATTTGTATGCATGGTGGTATTGGAAGATCAATTAACCATATAGAACAGATTGAGAATATTCAACGTCCAATTGCAATGGAAGCGGGATCTATAGTTCTTATGGACTTGTTATGGTGGGTGCATACTGTTTCTCATATTTTAACATTCAGATATTCTGATTTGTATTATTGATGTGGATATTTACTTGTAGGTCCGATCCCACTGAAAATGACAGTGTAGAAGGGTTGCGGCCAAATGCTAGAGGTCCTGGGTTGGTAACCTTTGGGGTGCGTTTTTCTTTTCCCTCCGGTATTGTTTCATTGGTATAGCAGATGTGCCCCTCGTTCTTCTCAACTTGTGCATGCGCATGTGTTTAGAAGATTACTTTTTGCTGCATGCACATGTGTGTAGATGTGCAAGTGTTTTCACTCCCTCTTTTCTGTGCCATGGAAATTATTACTGCGGCTGACTAGTTGTTCGATCGCACCTTTTATCTCTTCCAAAAGGCCCACCACTAATTTTTAGTCAAAAATTATTATAGACCATTGGTTTTACTATGTTTTTGTACTTCAACAATTTCTCTTGAGGCATTTTCAGGTCTAGGACATGGATGCATGTAGTTTCACTAGATAAAACTGAATGTCCTATATATATCACAGGATGACTGAATTTCCATTACAATATACTCCCTCCGTCCCGTGCCAATTGATAAATTCCTTTTTGGCACGGGAATTAAGGATGTGAGTTTAAGTGGAATTAATATTTTATTGTTGTGTGTGAAAAAGTTGTCATTTTTAGAAATGTAGCAATTCGGGTGGGACGCCCAATTTGGTAAGTGTAGCAATTCGGGCGGGATGGAGAGAGTATTTCTTTTTCATGTTTCATTCAGATGGATGATTCGATTGAAAGTTCTTAGTGGTATTTTAAGTGTCTGATAAATGTTGACGACAATTTCCTTATTCTACTTGATTAGAGACTATTTTAAGTGCTGCTACTTCTTTTTTTTTTTTCCCTGTTTTTGGCGATCGTTGTAGGTCACCATGTTACAAGATTCCTGTTTCAATTCCTTACGTTTTTTTTTTTTTGGGCTATTCACTTACTCTTGTATGGAATGTGCAGTGTTTCATAGTTCTACTTTCTTCTTTATTGTTAATTAGAGTTTGTTTGTTCTTCAGCCCGATCGTGTTATGGAATTTTGTAACAACAACGATCTTCAGTTAATTGTTCGAGCACATGAGTGTGTGATGGATGGATTTGAAAGATTTGCTCAGGGACATCTAATTACGCTTTTCTCGGCAACAAACTACTGCGGTATGTTGTAACATATTGAGTCTGTTCTTTGTTCAGTTGTATTTTGGGGTTGTATTTATTGTTATTTTGGATTTCTGGTAGGTACTGCAAATAATGCTGGTGCTATCTTGGTTTTGGGTAGAGATCTAGTGGTTGTACCAAAACTAATTCATCCTTTGCCACCTGCAATTTCATCTCCTGAAACTTCGCCCGAGCGCCAGATAGAAGATACATGGATGCAGGTATGCCACACAAGCATGGTTTTCCATTGGCTTAATATCAGGACCTCAGATTTGATCATCTCTCTCTCTATTCAGGAGCTCAACGCTAACAGACCGCCGACACCAACTAGAGGCCGCCCTCAAGTTGCCAACGACAGAGGTTCTCTTGCTTGGATTTAGGCAGAATGTTTTCCTCTGCAATGGAGAGTTGTCACTTTTCTTGGAGAGTTGGGAGTTTTAAGCTCGCGGATTCAACAATAGATGACCCAACGAGTCTGAGTTGCAAGTTCATACTTGGGTTAGAAAATGCAGGAGTCGAGAGGTAGAAGTCATTGTGTGGTCAGTCTCTTTACTAGTTAGTTCCATTTTTTTGGGGGGTTCATGTAGATGATGTATCATCTTTTTCTTGTGTTGAAAATTAATAGTGCTTCCTGTATAATAGAAGGGTGTTTACCTTGTGTATTTCATATTTTTCCTCAATACATTGTATCTATCAATCGCCTGAAGATAAAGGAGTCCCTTTTTTTTGGTTTCTGACTTTGATCATATTGAACATAGTCAATTCCACTCATTTCTAATTCAGCATGATTTGTACTACTACTACTACCATACCCAAAAAAAATATATGCAGGCTTGAACAGTGCAGTTAATCTTAATATCCAATTGTGATGAAAATGTTGTACAAGCATTTTTCACTCAACATGGTTCAAGTGAAATCATAAAGACAATTACAGCAACTACAAAGTTCAAAATCACCCTCGTTTAAGTGGCCTTTGAACATAGGATTTGTTTGGATCCTCTGTCTTGAGCTTTGGAGGTCGAAGCTCTCCCTTCTTCACCTGTAAAACCACATCACAATTAAATTGTTCAAGCTTCAACCACTTTGCCACAAAACAACATAAGCCCAAATCTCTGCTCCTACCTTCTTTCCTCCTTTCATGAAGTCCCTCCAGCTGGAAACCTGTTTGATAAAACAAATGAAAAGGAACTCATTGAGATATTGAACTACAGCAGTTCGTGACATGGACCGACTAAACGGGAAAAAACAGTAAACAAGATATTGTCGAATAATGATCAAGATATAGTAAGAAAGTAACCACTCAAATTCAGATTTTGGACACTATAGCTCATAGTTTTATAAAGTTATATACATGAAAGATAACTAACCCTTTTTTCCCTTGTCCCTTCCCACTGCTCCTCATGTTCACGCTTCCGTTTCCACATCTCCTTTGTTTCTTCTTCGTCTTTCTTTAATCTACCTTCTTCCTCTGATATCTATTATACCCAAAAAAAAAATAACACACTCTTTAGTAACAATCTGGAAAAATCACAAAAAAGATCAACAATAAAACCTGCCGTTGATTTTGGCTTATTTACAGCGAAACAAAGCAAAGTGTAGAACTTGTAAATCCGCAAAAGTACTACAAGTCTACATCCCCCTTAGTCGTCCGAAATAGATAGAGAGGACAATCTTTCTTGGTTTCTTTTAGTAAACAAAATATATATCTGAAGGATTGTTTTATAGTTAACCTAACAAGATTTAGGGATTAACATAGCAACATACCCTCATCTGCATTTTTCTTCTCCTCCATTCTTGCTCGGTTAAAAGTTCTCGAACCTTCAATTTTAACTGCTGCTGGAATTCCTCCGATCGTTCAAATTCCTGCTCATACTTTCCCTGTACAAAAATGGTTAGTTGGCAACCTGTTCAACTTCCATACAGTACTGATATAAATTGTGAAACTGGCCAGAGCACTGTTTTCACTGCAGATGAAAATATATAGCATTGGAAACCAAAGGATAATACTTATTCCTGCATGTGAATATAAGTATGTAACTATCAAATTCAGTAACTCAATAAGATGTGGAGAAAAATAATTAAGAAAGCTAATTGCACCAAATGGCTCTACCTCATCCACTAACGATTTTAATTTGGTTGCAGTGTCTTTTTTCAACTGCTTCTTCCTTTTAGCTCGAAGTTCCTCTGCAAATTAAAATTCAAGACCAATACAACAAACCAAAACAAAGGAGAGAATATGATGCACAGCAAGAAAGGGAAAACACTCTGCTTCATCAAGACTAAAAAGATGAATATAATATGGAAGAAAGAGAGTAGAATACTGGAAAGAGTAGCTCCATATATTGCCAACAAGCATTTCATTTGGGTTATATAAGTAATGCCTTAATGTAAATGGATTCGTTGAAACATGAGGTTTTCAAGTATGGCTTGTTTCATTTGATTAAACAGTAAAAATAGAAGAGAATTCAGTATAAGATCAGTTTTTACTGAGATATTAAGATCAGGAGTTGTTTACTGGAAAACATTAACTATAAAAGAAAAATATAAAGTTAAAAGAGAGATTCAGTATAAGATCAGTTTCTACATAGATGTAAGATCCGGAGAAGTTCATTCCAAAACATGAACTATATAAAGAGAGAACAGTGTTAAATGAAGCAAAGATGGACAACTATATCTTGCAAAAAACAAACTAATAGAGATACAAGGAACACAAAGAGAGAGAGATAATTTCATGGACCCACCCTTTGCAGCATTAATCTGGTTCAAAAGATAATCCCTCTCTTGTTGGTCAAGCAATAATTGTTGAGCTTTAGCTAAAGCTGTTAAGAAAGAAAGTTGCAATTCATGAATTGAAGTGAATTGTAAGAAATGCAACGGCTATAGGAAGACTCAAATTGTGTCACAATTAATTCAGAAATATTTATTTTTTAACAGAACTAGTAAAATGGAATAATGCTGAAAATTGCAGCACAGAGTTTGACCGGTTGCTGAAGCTGGCAGTCTCTAATCAAGGGCGTACTGCCAGCAGTGAAAAATGGCATGATCAGACAATCCCTAGATTAAATGCTGTGTTTGTATTCTATCTATAGTAGGGACTATTGAGCACTGCACTACACATAGATTGGGACAGATTAATTGTGAATTAAGTACACAAGAAAGTGTATGGATCTGGAAAAAGCTCCAATAAAAAACCACTCATATCACTGGTAACTCATTTTTCTTCATGTGCTTAATGATAGTGCTAACTTACTGCTTCTAGAACAATTATCTTATTGTAAAATGTAACGTGTATGTTCTATGAAGCATCAGCAGGATCTTATGATGTGATCACACAGTACTTCATCCTTTGCACCTTTTTTTAGTAGATACATGCCATGTTGACATATTGATTTCTTATAGTAGTTCCAATATAATGAAACTTAAAAGGGAACTTCCTCACAAATTTGTTCTTTTTGCATCCAATATAAATAAAGTAATAGGATAAAAGGGAAAAAGATGCCGAAGTATATAGAACTGTAGAAGAATACCAGCATGCATTCCTTCAAAAAACGAGATTTAAGGGAAATTTACCTCCGAATGCCTCCTTAGCTTGTGGATGCTTGCATTTGTCAGGGTGAACAAGCAAAGATAACTTGAAGAAGTAAAAGTAGCATTAAATCTCCCATTATTTTCACTGATAACAATTAACAATACTTAGCAATTTCATGATACCAAAAGCTCACCTTACGATATTGCCTTTTCACATCATCTACAGAGGAATTGAACGGAAGATTAAGGTACTCAAAAGCATTTAACTTGAAGCATGAAAGGATCCTACATCAGCCAAAAAATTAAACGACAGGTCAGCTGGAATTAAATCACTAACATATATAATTAATTGTCAGGAAGATGCACATCAAGAAGAATTGCAAGCAGATAGGCCAATAATTGTGATGAATAAAACACTTTGCTACTAAATATCATGTACACAGTACGTAAGTTGAGCTCGCGTTTTGTTGCTATTAAAATTCTATTGATATTTTCTGTAAAGGTAACGCTTCATCAGTAATCAGTCTAGATTTCTATTGCATTCTCTGTCTCAACTCATGGTTCATTGATGTTGCCAATAATTGATGACATGTACATGTAAATGGTGCCATCAACACTGAAAAACATATATATAGTAATGGAATCATCAATGCGCATATAGCACAATTTACAAGCAGAGACATCTTTGTTCGGAACAAAGAGTCAAATTTGCACTCTTAACAAATGCAAACTAGGGAATCTTGGTTTCAGTCTCAATTGCTTTATGTTTCACTAGATTGCACTAAGGGAGATTAGACTATTAGCTAGAAATCAGACCCTTGATCATCTCCAAAGCTTCTAAATCCTTTTCTTATAATGATTCCATAATGTTCAACCTTATGTCATGGAGATCTTGTCACTAAGAATGCTACCCAAATCGAAGGCCATACAAAAGAAAAAGGAAACACAGGATAGATGCACAAAGACATAGATGCAAAAACACAATGCTACAGAATTTAGAAAACAAAGTTCACAGATGTTCTGACTCCAACAGTAACGGAGGAAAAATAGGACTTTAAACAGGTTACTCCCACGTCATGAGAATTCTCCCCATGGATGGAAAACACTGCGACATGACTGAACCGCACCAATCCTAACCAACATGAAAAACAACTGCATAGTGCATTACTTTGCCTATCGTTATGACTCAAGGGTGTAGCTAACAGGAAATAAATAATCTTGGGCAGCATATAGATTTGGGCACCGCCGCACCAATAAACTAACATGCTTAAACCCTACGCCTAGCTTTGATCTTGAAAAGATTACAAGGTACAAATTCAAGCCAAAAGAACAAGCAGCCAAAATTGTGGAATCCTAATGCTCAAACAATGAAAAAAAGATTTTACACGAACAATATAACCTACTCTTGTTTATTAAACTACCATCCAAAGCTCCCAATATTATCAGCTCAAAACGTCAACAGAAATAAAAATAAAAAATACTCCTTGAAAATTTTTCTCTACCTTATCACACATGAATTTTCAGGTACAAATATAACTAGGTTAAAAACTAGGTAGACACCTCCAAACGAAAACATATTAAAACTCATGGCACAACAAATTTCATGCTCTCTCAATCAATACTAGAAACAAATCCCAACGAGAAACCAAAAAAAAAAAAATGCGAAGAAATAAAACGTCTTTTTTTTTTCCCCAATGAATCGTAAAGCTATATGCGAATCCATTGAAATGAAAACCTGGCGACTTCGTTATCGCGCTCAACCTCGCTGACCTCAGCGAAGAACTTCTTGAGCAGAAGGTCATCGTCGGCAGCGGTGGCGGAGGAGGTGGCTCCACTGACGTCACCCATCGGCGTTACTGATCGTTTCTCTCCCCAAACAAATCCCCGTCGTAAATAAAATTCAGAAATATAAAAAATGAAAACATCTATATTTATTTGGGCTTCCAAGTCCAACTATATAATGGGCTTTTTTTTGGGGAATAAAGGTTGGCCCATGTTTACTATTTACACCACTTGCATCTTTTGGAGCCATGCTAACCTACTTTGTCTACTAGGACACTTTATTTTAATTTTTTTTTTAAAATATCAATATATTTATTTAAATTAATACACTCAAAATCTATAATCTATATGAGACAGATTCAAGCAATGCATGCCAATATTTTAACTACATTCTCTTACTTCTAATTAATAAGATAGAGTGAAAATGATGGACAAGTAGTGCCTAAAAAATGGAAAGACAAGGATGAGACTCATATGAAATACTCCCTCCGTCCCACCTCAATTGTCCCACTTTCCTTTTTCGTCCGTCCCACCTCAATTGTCCCATTACTTAAAAAGGCAACTTTTTCACACTCAACAATAAAATATTAATTCCACTCAACTTACTTTACACTCACACTCCTTGGTTATTGTGCCAAAAGTCACCGGGACAATTCAGCCGGGACGGAGGGAGTATGTATTTTGTGAGACATTTCGATCAAAATCTATTTTAAATTAAGGGCATTCCATTCACATGCATATTATGTTTTGAATTAATTTAACATTTAGTGTATTTTGTTTGGAATGTTCATTCCGATCGAAATACACATAAAATAATTCTACTTGGAATGAGCTCAGTGTTGGAGCTAGCACATTCCTTCGGAATTAATTTTACATTGAATGCATATAATTCAGAATGCACGTGTCTCAACTCTCATGTGAGACGATCTCGTACAAATTATTGCCAGAATCATATATCGTGAATCTCAAAGGCAATTTTCCCAAAGAACCTTATTTAAGTTGATGAAAGATTGAAGCACACAAGAAGGATTCAGACACTTTGGCATATTTATATACCAATTTATAAAATTACTCCCTCTATCCCATTTTATTAGTTCCACTTACCTTTTTTGTCTGTCTCATTTATTAGTCTCATTTCTTCCGTCTCATTTATTTAGTTTTGTTTTAACTTGCACGAATGTTAAAACTCATTTATGAATACATTAAATACTTGAACAAATTTTCTGAATTACCCTTATTTAGCAATAACTATTAATAATAACTTTATTAATTATGTTCAATTTATAAGGGTAAATTTGTAAACACATGCAAAAAAACAATACTAAATTTAGATAATGAATCATATAAATGGGACACCCCAAAAAGGAAACATGGACCAAATAATCGGGACCGAGGGAGTAACTTTTTTCACACTCACCAATAAATTATTAATTTCATTACACTCACATGCATTGGTTTTTGTGTCTTTTATCTATGGAACTATTAAATAGAGACACAAGGAGTACATTTTAGTATAAAATAGCTCTACAAAAACATGTAATTTTTTTTTAATAGAGTGTATTAATTTAAAACTCACAACTCCAAAAGTTTTTTAAGGTATCTCAAATTTATAACTTTTAATCAAAAGCATGACGTTTTCACCCCTTGCATTTTATAAACTGATGGTTAGCTCGACTCATTTTCATCACAAACTAGGGTTATCCTCTCTCACATACCTTGTCTTTGTGAAATTATTATTGACGGAGAAATGTGCAATGGAGGTAGGACCTAAATACTAAGTAAAATCTCATCAAAAAAATAAAATAAAATGAGAGTTGATTAATTGTTCGAAATAAATATTGCAGCAATTATCTTTAAAATTATGTAAACCGTTGGAAATACTAAGTGTTATATTTGTAAATAATTACCTCTGTGACTTGAGTCCATATATGGACTAAATCAACCTAAATAAAATATGAGAAGGTCTCATGTTAGGCTGCCTAAACGGTTTAGGAAGGTTTTATCCATTCATCCAACCCAAACACATTTAATATACCCTAATTGGGATGGGTGAACCCATTTGGGTATGAATAAAACACACCTAAACGGTTTAGGCGTGCCTAACGCAAGTTTTTACCATAAAATATACATATGCTAGCTTTCAAAATAAAGATTTATCTATATACCCAACTTTCTTTAAAAATTGAAGTACAATATTGAATGAGGAGGATATTCTTAATATTACTTGAGTTCATAGCATATATACACAATGTTATGATCTAATAAAGTGTATGATGCTACAGTAGAATGGCATGACAGCTGACTGCAAATTACACACACATTATTATTGTATCCAAATATTTTTATATACTCCCTCCGTCCCAGGACAGTCGCAACGTTTTCCTTTTTGGTCCGTCCCAGAACACTTGCAACGTTTCCCTTTTTGGAAAGTTTTTATTAATTAATTATTCACTAAACCTACTCTACTCCTACCCCACTATCTCTCATATCTCATTATCTCTCCTAATCATTAACCTACTAATCTAACCCCACTAACTT
Organism: Plectranthus barbatus; assembly: GCA_026898455.1. NCBI lineage: Eukaryota > Viridiplantae > Streptophyta > Magnoliopsida > Lamiales > Lamiaceae > Plectranthus > Plectranthus barbatus. The sequence continues at coordinate 505,821 of JAPKLW010000091.1, forward strand.
CTCATCACTTTTTCTTAACCTCCGTGCCGGGTCAAACGTCTCAAGAGACCCGGGACGGAGGGAGTATATAATAATAAAATAATATCATCATTCCACTAAATCCCAAGAACCCAACTGCATGATTTGACTGTACAGATTCTATATTTAATGGCCTACTCTGTCAACAAGACATGCACAGACACACATATATTATTTATTAATATATAAAGTGTGGAGCTGAGGAACTAATAAAAATAAATTAATGCATTCCAATATGCAAATGTATTGGAGTGAAATCACTGTTGGATGGGATCTTGTGTCTGATTTCATGACTCACCATCACTACAATAGTATAGATAGAGAGAGATAGAGGGGGGGGGGGGCTACACACATTTCAATAATTGATGAAGTGATATATAGGGTCTGATCCTTGAAAGCCCACCACTCAAATCATATAACAACAAAAACATCAGAGTATTTCAGATACAAAAGGAAGCCCCAACTATATATTTATTTGATCCCTAACTATAATCAACTATTGAGATTAAAAGCAAAGTATGTGAATTCACAATGCAAACACATGAAACCCTTAACTATAAAATCACATGCAGTGAGGAATTATAGGGCTGCAAAATTAACACATAAAATACCAACAGATCAGACACATCAAACATAGTCTTGTTTCAAGTGAACATAATACAAAGATAATCTTGGCATGTAAAAGAATGCAACTTAATTCATATATATATATATTTAGAAGTCTTATGAATAATAAACTTAATTGATATTGAGTAGTGCAGAAGAAAAAGGTCCTTGTGCAGCTGCATGGCTTATCTTATAGGCTGTTTGTTGAGTCCAAAATGGATATGAGGAAGGTGTGCCCACTGCATCCATTCAAACAAGATTAATTAGGTTAAACAAATATACATACATATGTATGTATGTATGTATGATAATGAATGACTTGCGTTTTTTGCAGCTGCGCTAAAAGCTTGGCGGTGAGTGATTTCAGGATTGCTAGCCTTGATCCTCTGAATCTCCTCTCTGCAAAAAAAAAAATATATATCTTTCTGGAATTATTACATGTGCTTTTATAAAAATCTTATGCTGAAGAAAATAATCAAAAACAAAAATGAAAACTTTCCATATTTGATATTTTTTTTGGTTTCACCACAACAGTATATATATATACACTTACTTTATGAAACGGTTGTATGCTGATGGAACCCTTTGTCTTTTCTCAGGGGCTGTAAGAAGTAATAATTGTTAGGGTGCATGGTAAATAAAAATTACTCCATATAATATGTAAATTAATGTGATGTCGCAATCGCAGTAGGCCATGAATGAATGAAGAGGGTGATAAAAGTCAGTGCTCTTTCCTCATCACTTTATTTAAGGAAAATCATGAGTTTGATCACAAGCTCAGCTCACAGTAATAAAATTTATAAAAATTGAATTGTAATAACTTTAATTACCTGGAAAAATGATGGGAATGAAAATTATAGTGTTGATGAGTATATAATAGGAAAAAAATAGACAACATTACGGCGTATTGGAGGCATCATAGGCATCATCTTAGGCTGTTGTTGTTGGGGCTTGCCCTTTGAAGATGAGCCACTCTCAGTTTCAGTTTCGTTCATTGATTGTTGTTTCTGCAGCTTCAGTTAATCACATGTTAATGTAGTTAATCACTCATATTAATTAACCTCTTATTATAATTCCCTTAAAAATATATATTTTTGTGATAATTGTATGTGTGTATACCTGGAAATCTTGGACATAAACAGACTGGAGCAATCCTCCCATATTGACAGACAGCAAATTGGCACAGTGGCCGCATCGAACTGTGACCATAGTGAACAAGCTGCTGCCTGGAACACTAACCTACATTCAGACACATATAATATATACATGTAAATTAATATATATATATGATGTTGTTGTTGGCCTCAAATATCAAGATTTTGAGGTTTCAAGTTTCACTTAAACCCTAAAACATAATATAAAAAAAATAAAGAAAGAGGAAGCTTAAATTAATTTAAGTATAATATTACATATATAGTTGGATTCAAATGAATTGGGAAAGGATGTAAAAATAATTGACACAAGCAATGGGCAGCAATGCATTAATGGGTTATAATGCCAGAAAAGAAAAGAAAAGAAAAGAAGCTCTCTCTTCCCTCATGAGTCGAATTCTTTCCTTGTAGTGCTCCCTCACTTTTTCTGGTGGTCTGTCACCCTCTTCCTCACCTCTCCTCTCCTCTTTATGTGTAGCATATATATATCATGAGAGAGAGAGAGAGAGCGACTGGACAGGAACGGAAATCATAAAAGACTATCATATAATGAAGATGGAATCATCATCATCTGATCACTTAATCTTTTGTGTTCAGACTATCCTGTAAAAGGGACATGGGGAAGCCTATCCTATACCTCTCTCATCACAAAATACAAATACATATATGATATAGCTAGCTGCGATGTTCAAGAAAAAAAAAAAATATATATTATGTATAATATATATAGGCTACATCATAATCAGCTCTCAGCAAAGATCTCTCTAGCTACCACACGACAAAACTGAATAACAGAAAAAGAGAAGGAATTGGAAAAAAAAGAAAAGAAAAAGTAGGCTTACTAAAAGAGCCCTAAAAACTGAGGTTGCCTTATTTGCAACATCAAGACACTAAGATTCATGACCACACCATAAGGATAACAAATCTGAATAAATATTAATCTTGAAAATACTTCTTCAAAACCCCCCAAACAAATTGTTAATTAAATATGCTAGAATGGAAGCATAAAATATGATCAAATAGTATAGGAAAATAGTATCAAGTATGGACAATCTGCAAGCATCTATCAATTTTGATTACTTTTCTTACATATGTTATCAAAATCCATCGATCTGGCAGCTTTTATGATGGGAGATTTTTATCACCAAAACAAACTACGATAAGCTAATGAAAATTAACTAATCATAAACATTATCCACAAGCCAAGTTTTGTTGATAAGCCCACAAAATTCAAGTTTGGAGGTGGGATTAATGAAGTTGAGCAGAAATTGAAAGAGTTTATATATACCGCTAAAATGGTGTTGCAGTAGTTGCACTGAACGTAGCAAACTCTTTCCGAACTCATTTCCACTGACATATTTCTCTGGCCGGAGAAGATCCACCTTACCAAAACCAGCTGTCAATCGATATTCTGAAGCAAGAAACTAGATTTCAGAATCAAGCAAGCAGATCCAGATATGAAGGGGGAGACAAGTCCACTAATCTGTCCCAACTTTAGCAAGAACTAAGCAAGAAGAGGGAGAGAGAGAAGGGGGAAGAATGTATATTTCCTAAGCAACTGGGATATGCCTATATATATATATATAGTATATATGTAGTATTGAATTATTAATTAGTAGAAATGTAAAGAAATGATGGTATGGAAAAATGGGACTGCCAATTGATGATAGAGGTATTTGAGCTTCTAGGTTTGCGGGCAACTAGTGGTTTCAGAGTGGGGTTTGTGAAAACAAAAGATGGTTTTTGTTTAGGGAGACAAGTGGATGAAATGAAGAAACACCTCCATGAGAGAGAGAGAGAGAGAGAGAGAGAGAGAGAGAGAGAGAGAGAGAG
>JAPKLW010000091.1:517532-527673 GCA_026898455.1 Plectranthus barbatus
ATATATATATATATATATATATATATATATATATATATATAGAGTTGTGTTCAAATCCGAACTAAATGTTGTGAATGAACTATGAACTTTTCATTGTTGTGTGTTAAATTGATCATTGTAGTTTATATGATAGTTCATTATAGTACTTAATTATGATACATCATTGTTGTGTGTGTAATTGATCATTGTAGTGTATATGATACTGTAATGAGATATTATACATCCAATAATGATCAATTACACACACAACAATGAAAGTTCATAGCACATTCAGGAAGATGAGTTCATCCTAGAATGCACAAAGAGAGAGAGAGAGATTCACTCAAGTGCTAAAATTAAAGTTTGTGCTAAATAGGAATGAATCTCAGCCCTTGGATTGATAGCATCAATGGTTGAGATTAAAGCATAAAAATTAAAAAATTAGGCATAATTTCTGTTCGTGCTTAATTGCTTTATAAATCGTGCTTAATTCGATTAAGCATGATTTATAAAGCAAAAAAACATAAAATCTGGGAAAATATTTTAATCTCAACCATTGAATTTTTTAGATGAATGGTGTAGATTCATTCCTATTTAGCACAAACTAATTTTTAGTATGTGAGTCACTCCCTATATATATATATATATATATATATATATATAACTTTGGTTTAATTATTAAATTAAGTAAATTTAATAGATAGATATTTAATTGAAATGGACTGAGAAGAATAAATTAATTAATTTGCATCCATTTAGAGCTCAGACCAATGGGCCAACCCGCAACCCAACGAGTTGAGCTTGATTGGCCTGCCAACCCGGTGGGTTCTACACGCTTTAGCTCTCTCTTTTCATGCCAATCACTGTATTCCGAGCTAAATTGACATCCTACTCATAATACTGAAAGTATTGTGGAAGATCAATGCCATAACAGGCTACAAGTATAACCAATTCAACAAAGATGTAAGAAAAATTTACAGCTCTATATTTGTTTATACATAGTTCAACCAAGGACTATTTTACCTTTTTATTTTCAAATTTGCATCCCTTTTTCCCCTATAAATGATGGATACAACTGCCAGCAGCAACCTATCCTTGTAGATCACATCAAACAGCTGCACCATCAACATTAAATCATGTTAAAAAAGAAATGGAATCAATGCATCAAAATACATGTATTCTTTCAGATACCATTATTACATACATATACTTTAAAAATGGTTAAATTCACATGTTGCAGCTACATATTCAACACCTAAACTAAACTGGGGAGGATTTTTATTAAAAAGTTTTATTATTTAAAAGCCAAAGCCTTCAACAACATTTACCGTATCACTTCCAAAAACTCAGTTAATGTGAACCAAGAATTGATACTTCTAATTCTAGACCTATCATGTAAAGCAAGCCAACCTAGTATCCACGATCCCAACAATGAAAAGCAACGCATCAGCACATTGTAATAAAAATCAATACTCAAAGCAACCAACCCTACTATCTTGAAAAACATATTATTAAGAATACGCACTCAACAAGCCAAATGAAAGACTCACTGAGGGAACGAACTTGATGAGATTGCTGATTCAGCACTTAGTTTGATGCAGTTGGAGCTTGTGCCTCATCCGGATTCAAAGGAGGACTGGTCCCCGCCACAAAGGGTTGTTGCTCAGTACTATCTGGTGCTGCAACTGTTTGTGATGCAGTCGATGTGTTAGTTCTACCATATTCTCCTACATCAAGATGATCCATCATTCGCGATATAGTAGCAATTCCAGGATCACTAGAAATCCTTTGGTTAACTTCTACGCGAGCTTCAATGTTAGGTTCCGGTGTAGAGCTGTTGCGAGCAAAGAGTCTCTCCTTCCAACCTCTTGTGCTCTTCGTAATGGACTCTTTGTATCTACAAAATGCAGAACCAATAGTTTCAAGTCAGTAAATATATTCATCAGATGAGAAGTTTTTACTGCCCCTGTCAAAGTAAAGGTCTTCATGAAGTACAAATTTTCTTGAATAAATATTCATCAACAGGACTACAGTTCCCTAAAACCATCATCTGTTGTTTCCCATTCTGATTTCAATTGATTTGGTAGTGAGAAGAGAGATGATATGATTTCCCTAATAACCACTTGGAAGAGCAAACAATATTGACAAAAAGGTCCTTGTACCTTGTCGACAAAGCACTAAGCCGGGATTTCAGAGAATCTGAAAATGACTGGAAATCTGAAGGTCCGGCTCTATCGTGACTGTTTGGGGAAGTGTGGGCAGTAGGCCTGGAAAGAAAATTAAGATTGTTAAGCATGATTCCTTAAACCTTTAAAGATAAATTGACGAAAAATGCCAGAAATATTTTTTTGAAGGTAAATTCAGACAAAAAGTACTAGACCTATTGCTTGAAGCTGTTCCATGTTGATATGCCCCAGGACTTGATCCTGATGCTGTAGTCACGAGCCGTTCAGCTTGAGCAGATGAGGGTCGTGCAATAACATGTGACGAATCTCCTCCAACAGTCATAAATGGAGAATTAGGGAAAGATGCAATAACTTCAGGAGGAGACCTACTGCCTTCACTCTGAGTAAGGGAAGAAGCAGCTGAATCCTCATTAGGATGAGTTGAGAATACCAAAAAACGAGGACGGCCTTGAGAAGATCTATTTCTCTGAACTTCTCTCCTAGCCAGCTGACGAGCCCTTCCCATGGCAGCAGCAGCAGCTAAGTGCTGAATAATGCGTTCTTCGAGTTCAGACTCACTGGCATTAACTGGCAACTGCATTGGAAATCTAAGATTAACAAATAGATACATTTAATAGAAGATCGAACACGAGTAAGATGTAGAAAGCTAAAGCTCACTTACATGCTGCAATTCAAAGTCCCCCAAGGTAGGATGATGAAATATCGTTGTGTTTCTAGGAGGATTCATTCGTATATTCCTCTCATGCTCCACTGCATCCAGCAATTCCTGGCTGCCAAATAAGAACAACAGAGAATAAGATTTCCAAGAGAAGCTGAAGTATACTAAACAAGGGTACGACAAATTACCTGCTGGGATCCTTCAAGCTGATAGACTGCCAACACATCGGGCACTGAGAACTTCTCTGGCACCTGAGAGAAAATTTATGTTATGGCTAATTTATTCACCAGAAGTCACAATTCAATAAAACAAAACAGTAAAAGGAAACCAAAAAAGAAAAAAAGGCAGCTTAATGAACTCTGTAATATGGACGAGCACAACTTGGAAGCAGTACATATTATAATGACAATTTAATCCGCCTATAGCAATGCTAATTTTAATTCATCAGGCGCACTTAGTTTTCAACTCCCTTCTGAAACGCAATCACAACATCTGAAGTAATAAAAGTAGCAAATGACACAAGAAGTAACACTTCCAACAGGTGAATGTTAAGTTGCCATCAGTTTAGCAGTTCACGGGTATGAAATGCCTAACATATCCTCTTTGATTTTAACAAACATATCCTTCAACCGAATACCCATATAACATTAGCAGTTGGTGGAAACATAAATCAATACCTAATAATCAGACATTACAAATAGATACTGCCAGTAGGAGCTATACTTATGGGGAAGGAAATGAAGTACCGTACCATTCAAGGATGCATTGGAGATGAAACTCATGCTTGCAAGTAGTCAACTGCGTCAAAGAATATTCAATCAGTAAAAGCATTAGTCAGGTCCAATCTGCGACAATCAAGGCAATAGGCTTGTACATACTGTAGAAGGATCACTATCACAAAAAGCTTCAAGACATATACTGCAAGCATCATCGCATGCTTCCTGAATCCCTCCTTCAACAAAAGCAGCAGCAGAAGTCAAATTGTTTGCCACCTTTTCATCTTCCATCTGTCAACAATTTTGAATCTTTAACAGATCAGATCACATAGAAATCATCAGCACTCACTTTTTTTATAACAGCAGCAGGTGATCATCAAGAAAATTAAGTGAACACAGCCACATCATGTACCATACAAATTAAATAGAAATTAGACAAATGGATAAAAATAACACAACATCTCAAAACTTCTAAGGAGACCAAATCACAGAGATCAAATAGTGAACGCAGGCAACAACAAAAAAAGGAGCATAAAATCAACTTATCGAAAAGTATAGGAGTTTTATCGATCCATGACCCGAAAGATTAATTCTCAATTCAGGACCTGAAAGATCACAAAAATTCTCAAATCAAGGACCCGAAAGATCATACAATTCTCAATTCAGGACCTCAATATCAGGTCCTGGATTGAGAAATATTTGATCTTTCGGGTCCTGTATTGACAAATCATCTTTCGCGTCATGAATCGATAATTAAACTATCTTTTGGGCCTAAGCAATTAAGCTCTTCATCCATAGGAGCTGGTTTACAGAGAAACTCATCTTAATAGGTATCAACAGCTAAATTGGATAAGTAAAACTTGATGTTGTCTTCCATATAATTGGCCTCTTAAATTATTCTTTTAATTCCATGTGCCGACAAGAAATAGTTTCAGTAAGGAACATAATATAAGCTCTGGAACATTATATCATAATAAAATACAGTATCATCTTCATCAAAACATACAACACCAATGTGGACAACTAACTCAAACTCTGGTACTATAACAAAATACAGAATCATCTTCATCAAAACATGCAACAACATTGTTGACAACTAACTCAAACTCTAGTACTATAATTAAATTACAGTATCATCTTCATCAAAACATACAACACCATTGTTGACAACTAACTCAAACTCTGGTATGATAACAAAATACAGTATCATCTTCATCAAAACATACAACACCATTGTTGACAACTAACTCAAACACTAGTACTATAACAAAAGAAAATCAAATAAATTTTATTGGCGAATTTTCATGTTTTATTCAAAGAGGTACAAGAAGACACGAAACCTGCAATAGTAGTTCAAACCCCAATCACTGGTTATCTATCAACGAGAGACAGAGAAGGGTTAAAAAAAAATGTACTTATTTATGTAGGTTTTGAGCCCCTCAAATAAGCAACGAAAATAAACTCCCACACATTCAACCAAGATTTGAAGAACTCAAATTCCATGTATCCAAATCAAAGTCTTTCAACATCAACAAAATCGGCAATATAAAAGACTTCAATATTCCCAACACTTCAAATAGGTATGCAAAAAGAAATTACAATACATTCGACAAAGATTTCAAAAACCCAGAATTTGTGCATCCAATTCCAAGTCTAACCACATCAACAGAACACCAAAAAAAAAGGACTTTTTTCCTTCGATAGACCGAACGTATCAAATTATATAGAAAATAAAAATTCCACACATTCAACAAAGATATCAAGAACCCCAATTCAAAGCACAACCCAAAGCGTAGCAAATGCAATAAAACTAACAGAAACCCACAAAAGAAAACCCTTCAATAATCCAAAACATAATTGAAAACTGAATACAAGAGATACCAGTCCAAAAAAAGGTCGCGAAAACTGAAATATACAACCCTCTACGCCGAAAAGAAAAACAGCAATTACCGATGAAAATTAGAGTCTTCTCTTTGGTAACAAAGAAAGATTGGTGCAAAGTAGAAGCAGAGAAAGAGAAATAAATTATTTAAGGAGTGAGAAAAAAGAAGAGGGCAGGCGGATTATAGTGATGAAAGAATTTGGGGTGCGAAGACGAAGAAAGTGTAGTGGACTTTTAATTTTGTTCGTATTCGGATAATTATTACTCACAATCTTTACCTTATTCTTTTTCTTTTTCATTTTCTTTCCTCAATTACCACACACATTTTTCACACACCAAATTACCTATTATGTACATTTTTGTTTGGGATGTAATAATGAAAACATCTTAATATAACAAAAAATCATTAATTTGAGATTAATTTTTTAGAAATATATAGATGTGTAAGTTTAAATTATTACATTATTATTAAATATATGTTACCTTACTTATTCCTCTATGCAAGTGCAACCCATTTCTTATAAAACAAATATCAAGGTGACTTCACAAATGCTCTCGTAACTATATTATTACTGAATAATAATGAATATATCATTTACATTTGCTAATTCATAATTACATCATTTACAATTAAAATATATATTGCATTATTAATTGTGATATACATCATCTAAATACATAATTTCAGATTATCATTATTACTAGTGGAATACATGATTTATAAAAATATTCTCACAAACAAAAAACAGTGAGATGTCTCATGGGAGTTTTTTTTTTTTTTTTTTTGACAGATCTAAATTTATTTATATATTTTAACTAAGTTAATAAATGATATATCTTTATTCAGGAAATTATGTATTTAGTATTTGTTCAATAAATTATATATTTTTATATAATAAATGAAGAATGAGATTTTTTTTTTATAATGTATATTGTGAGATCCACCTCAAATAGTTTTTGTGATATTTATAAATTTTAATAATTATTATTCCGACTTACGAAAATAAATATCACTATAATTTATTTTTGTGAAAAGTTTCAAATTTTAAGAAAAAATTAAAGTATGATTATGAATTTGTTTTAATAATAAAATATTGATAAAAAAGAAAAAATAATTAGGTAGGATAAATTATATGGTTAAACTTATAAAAGTAATACTCCCTCCGTCCCATTAGAGTAGTCCCATTTCTTTTCGGCACGAAGATTAAGGGTTGTGAGTGTAATGGAATTAATATTTTATTGGTGAGTGTGAAAAATTTTGTCATTTTAGGAAAATGGGACTAATTTATGGGACAAACAAAAATGGGAAATGAGACTACTTCAATGGGATGAAGGGAGTATAAATTATAAAAATACCAAATAAAATTAAAAATATCAATAATGACGTAAAGAGTGGATTATGAAAATAGGAATGAAGAATTACTACCTCCGTCCCGCTTAAATAGGTCATTTTCATTTTGATACATTAATTTCGAAGCTAGTATTTAATAGCTAATTGTGGTTAATAATAAAATTGGCAATGACAATTAACTTGTTTAAGTCTTAAATAAGTTAATTATGATTGCCAATTTTATTATTAACCACAATTAGCTACAAAATATTGGCTCCGAAATTAATGTATCAAAATGAAAATGGCCTATTTAAGCGGGACGGATGGAGTATATTTTAAAAAAATGATTATACATACAATCAGTAACGGCCCTGAGGCCGTGCGAGAGGTGCGCCGCACCGGGACCTTCGAATGAAGGGGGCACCATTTTAAAAAAAATTATATAATAGTAATAATATTATACAATTAATATATTTTAGTAGGGGCACCTAACCTTTTGCAAAAATATAATATAAAGAAATTAATCTATAAATTAAATAAAAAGATTAATAAAAAAATAAATTTATATTTAGATATTTAGCTCAAAATATATTAAAAATAAAATATTAGGATTTATTCAAGATATCAATTAAAATTTTAAAATTTACATTGTTCCTAACATAACACGACAACCAAAACGTTAGTCTCTCTTCTAGAATATGAAGCAATTGTTATGTCTTCATTTTTCAATTGCTTATCTAGTTCTCTTAGCTCTTTTTTATTTTTCAATATCATATAAAATTACGAACAAGTTTTAGTAAATAGAAACCAACAAGTTGATAAGGTAGTCCTTCATTTTTTCTTAAACAAATCTTATCTGTGATATGAATTATTTTTTTTATCATAATATTATACAAATTTTTTTGAACTCCTATCAGATTTTTCTTGTTCTTGCTGCATTTACGTGATATTCTAGGTCTTTTCTTTAATTTATTTTTTTTTTACTTTTTAAGAACTTTTCAGAGTGATTTTAGATTTCAATTTCTTTGATTTTATTTATTTTGTTATTATGTTTATCATTGTTCTTGAGCTAATAAACATTTATTTTGTTTTGGAAAAAGAAAAACAAAGTAAAGAGATGATGAAAAAATCTAAAAAAGTCTGCTTAAACAAATGATGGGAGAATTATTTTTAAATGATAATTATACATTTAGTTTATATGATATTATTAAAGTTTTTTATTTTATTTCAGGTTTATTTAAAAATTAAGCGAAATCAATAAGATGGTTGTGAAGTCGTGAATGACTCCAATTTTTTGTTATAAGATATTTTTGAATACATTTTGTAATTTTAAATAGGATAAATGATTTTAAAATGCACTTTATATTATATATTATTAAACTTTTTTTAACTATTTAATTTAAATAGGGGCACCAAAATTTCCATCGCACCGGGCCCCAAAATTTACTGGGCAGGCCCTGCATACAATATTTATTAGACGTGCCTCTGTGAAAGTTTAATGAACGTAAATTATGAACTTTAAACCTAATTAGAATTTTAAATGAGTAATGAATTTAGCCGTAAGTTTAAGTTGAAATTTTAAATTTATTTAATTTAATTTGATCGGCTATTTAGGCTACAAATTAGTGTCGTAAATAAATCTTAAATATGGTGCCTACTTGTATTTAAGTCAAATCACCGCGTTAAACGTCAGATGTCAAATTGTCAACTATGTATTTACAATTACGACTTTATCAAACAAAGCTATATTTTTCTAAATAAAATAAATTTATTATTTTTATGGATTAATTAATGTTACAAAATCCAAAAAATTGGAGAATTTATCGATAAACATTTGCATTTTTTTAAAGATAAAAACAGGAAGAAATAATTGATTCTATGAATTACAATATTTTCGAAAAGATTTATATGTTGACTAGCGTTGCAAAGGGAAACTACGGTAGATAGTAATTATTAAAATTAATTTAACCATTAATATTGTACTGCCATATCATATCAATTTGTGTGTATATAAAAATAAAATAAAACTATACTCAATCTATCAAACACAATTTAAATCCAAAATCTCAAATGAATAAATAAATATTATATTGACCTCATTTTTTCGAGATTTAAAATCTGAATATTGGTGTGCTTATTTAGAAATATAATGTATAGTTCACTTGCATTTAGAGATATTGAAAAATAAAACAATACTATGTGGAGGTTAGATTAACTTGAAAAATATATATTTTTTCTTTTCAAATATCGAGAAGATTAAATATTTTTTTATAATTTGAGTTATTTTTATTTATTAGTGATTAGGTTGGGTAATAATACCAAAATCGCAATCCACGTGGCGATAAATTTTGTTAGTTGGGAATTGGTAGTGATGGAGTTTGCTCAACCATCCATTTGTAGGGTAAACAATTGAAGTAATTTAATATTGAGTTTGACTCAATTTTCAATGTTTGAATATATTGATTTTTTTATTATATCTATAACTATAAGTATAAAATAATAAAATTGAAGGTTGTTACTAGACATATTAAATGAGTTTTGTCTAAAATTAAGAGTCTGCGCATTGCAAAAGAAAGTTCAAAATTTCAATATAACAAATTCTTTTCTTTTTACCCTTAGTTTTTAGGAAATATATATATATATATATATATATATATATATATATATATATATAGAAGAGAGAGAGAGAGAATTAATCAGGTTTTAAAAAACATTGAAAAGTTGCATAGAAACAAATTTTAATAATTGGATTGACTATTTTTTAATGTCAAATTTTTTATTTTGTAAACTAAATTCCTAAAAAAAAGGGCATTTTTAAGCATAATATTGGTAAAAGAAATTGATTAGTACCCTTTGATTGATCAATCACCGATTTAAGATAAAATATATACATATATATAATTCTCTAAACGTTAAATTATGAATAAATTTTAATTTGGACATGAGTTGGTCTCGGTCTCACTATTTTTTTATAGTGAGACGGACCTTAATACATCATTTCAATAAGTTAAATACATCATTTCATTTTTAAGAATTATATTATTTACAACAAAGAAATACATCATTTGCAATAAAAAAAAATACATCATTTCATTAAACTCATATCACAATAAAAATAGTAAAACATCATTTACAATAAAAAAAATACATCATTTCATTAAATTCGTCTCACAATAAAAATGATGAGACCGTCTCATCTTGCTTTAGACATTGATTATTGAACATAAAAAGTGTAAATCCATTCATATTGAATAGGTATTAACTCTTGCATCTATCTGTTCTATATTTCTTATTTGTGGGCCAAAAAACAAATTTATTGACACTATAAGCTAAGATTCGAGAGAGATTCCACAAGGAAATACATACATCGTATTCATCCCCCCCCCCCCC
>JAPKLW010000091.1:527773-644958 GCA_026898455.1 Plectranthus barbatus
AACCCCCCCCCCCCCCCCAAAAAAAAAAAAAAAAAAAAAAAAAAAAAGCCTAGATATTCTTTACTTTGAACTGAGCTTGTTGCATTAAAATGAGTCCCTCTGTGTTAAGGGCAGGGATCCCACCAACCCAAACCAGTGAAGGATGACTGCTAAAAGGAGCATCAATATGGCCAATATCAATCCATGTCTTCCCAGAAGCCACTTCTTCGTGTTCCTTGCTCCATCTACACCGCGTTGAGCCCTATCCGCCCATCTCATCTGCACAATCACATTTGATCAGAATAAGCAACTCATTTCACCCCTGCCTGCTATATATCAGGGATGCATTCGAGAATATGGTTCTATACAAAAGACAGATAGCATTGTTCTTTGTTTAGTACATACGCACCATAGTGTCCAAAGTATCAGGCGACAAAGATGACATGGCCTGATGAGCTTTCTCTGCATCTTCGCGAGAAAGCTTCAACCCGAATTGCTCACTCATGTCAGCCATCATTTCGGGGTTCATGTTTTTTATCATTGACGTGAGCATCTGCTTATTTCAGAAAAGATAAATGTAATCAGAAGCAGAATCTACAACACGGATTCTATAAACTATAAAGAAGAAAAGCAATGAAACAGAAACATACTTCATATATTCAATCGTTTAGATGAAGTCATATTAGTATGTAATTTGTTGAGATGGTGCTAGGAACAATAAAAGCTAAAATCAAATATGTGTTCCGCATGTAATGCCTGGCAGACTACCTAAGATATTGAAATTGGCGTACTAAAAAAATTCGAAGATGAACAATATTTGGATCCAATCCAGTTTTATTAAGTTATTCAGACTTCTTGACAACTATGGCAATCCACTAGGATTTATTTGTGCATAAATCTGTGCTTGTATCACCAGAAGCTCGAGAAAGATAGCGAAGAAGAGCATCAAAAAGCATAAAGGTGAAGGCAATATACCTGTCGCATAGCTGGATCTTTCATTTGGTTTCTCATTTGCTCTTGTAGATCAGCACTGGAATTTAGGAAGCCTGGTTGTGAAGAACTTGAATTAAAATGTTGGGAGGAACTACTTTCGGCAGCATCATTGTCATTCACTTCCAAATTATCTTGAGTCTTATGTTCCTCTGATCTTAATCCATTGGAATAGGAAGTTGCATTCGACGATGGTCTTTCTTGTCCTCTCAAGGATGAAGCCATCTCAAACATCTTCTGGCGCTCTTCATGTGGCATATTATTCATCATATCAGTTGCCATCTTGAGTATGTCCGGAGTCATGTTTGGCGGAACTGATGATGCTGCGGCATCATTACCCTTCAAAGATGAAGCCATTCCAAACATCTTTTGAAGGTCTTCTGGTGACATTTTCTCCATCATGTCAGATGCAGTCTTGAGCATATCAGGTGATAGATCTGCTGGAGTTGGCGCTGAGGTGAAACTGGCACCATTTTTCTGTCCTTGGAAGGAGGAAGCTACTTGGAACATTCGATTAAGTTCTTCAGGAGACATCTTGCCAATGACATCTGTGGCAGTCTTTATCATATCAGGAGAAATACCTTCAACTTTTCCACCATTCATAGCAGACAGTGTTTCAGGATCAGTTTGAGAAATGAAGTTCTGGAAGGATCTAGAATACAATAACGAAAAGAAATGTTCAGCTTATTGACTTGGCAGTTACCAATAGCTAATACAAGATCATTCAAACACTTCAGCACAGAAGCTGTAGAAGGAGAAGACAAAGAACAATTCATAAAAAAGATAGATATCCGTACGATACAGGAACTGTCAAACCACGCATTCAGAAAAACATAAATTTCACCGTACTGTTCAACTGCAGCAATCGTGAAACAATATGTAAGTTCAAGGGAAAATAAGGGATTGACAGCAATGAACCTGATAGATTCCGGATCATCTTTTAGAGTCTTGAAATAGTCATGATCAGTAATTTGAGGCTTCGCAAGGTTAGCAGATTGATTATTGGAATGATTGGTTTCTTGTGGTGATAACATGGAAGATTCCAATCCCGAATTCTCACAGTTGTCGGATGACACCGTGGCTTCTTCAGTTATTTCTTCAATAACAACCCCTGAAGAAAAATGCAAAATTAGTAAAGATTCACATTATTCTGGAACATCAATCACATCATAAAAACAGAAGTACAATCAAACAGCATACCTCTTGAATGATGCCCGCCTCCTTCTTTATTCAATATTTCCTCAGCATCCCTACGCATGAGTAAATAGACCTTACTTGAGATCCAAGGAACATTGGTCCATAAAATCAAAAAAGACAAACCAAAAAGAATAAAGAACCTGAACACAGTGCAGGAGGGGGTTAAGCCAGATTCAACACGTACTGGATAATGCTTAAAAAGCAAGGGAACGGCTAGATTAAAAAATGAAGTACCTTAAGCTGTCTGCAATAGTTTCATCACCAGGAGAAACTTCACGTGCTTTACTCAAGTCTGACACTGCTTCCTGAAAATATTTGATGTGAATAAAGAGGATAGGTAATACAAGTGTTAAAATATACTCCCTCCGTCCCGTGCCAATTGTCCCCTTTCTTTTTGGCACGGGAATTAAGGGTTGTGAGTGTAGAATGAGTTAGTGGAATTAATATTTTATTATTGAGTGTGAAAAGATAGTCATTTTTAGAAAGGGGACAATTTAGTTGGGACGCCCGATTTGATAAGAGGGCCTATTCTGCCGGAGGGAGTATTTAATAGTGTAGTGATTATATGATCTCCAATTAGTGGATCTACTAGCTAGAATAAATAGGTATCTTCAATTAAATGTCTAGAATAGATTCGTCTTACTAGGATAAATAGATGTAATCTCTCAAATGCTTTGTTTATCTATCTGTTAACAAATAGCTTACAAACAACAATCGATAATAAAAGAAGCTATAAACAGTTACTCACGCCTAGTTTCCCAGATTCCTTGTATGCCTGACCCCTTCGGTACAGAGCTTTAACATTCATTGCATCATAAGCCAAAACCTGCAGTACAGAAATAGTTTTCTACATAAGACTAAGCACAAATATATAGTTTAAGAATATCTTCACAAGCAGTGTACATTTTTATAACAGAACAAACATGAACAATCCTTGAACCCAGTCCTGCTTTTGAAGTATCCCCATGGTAAAATAATAATAGTAAGCGTATATTGATGCACAAGAAAATGAAGAAAGCTGTCAACTTTTTTTATGATTGAATTAAAGAATGAATGTTAACCAATTTGGAAGACGGAAAATTTTTCTCCAGACAAAAGAAATTTAAATATATGTGCTTACCTCTGTACCTTCTCTAATACATTCTTCATACTGCTTGGTTTTCAAGTAACATGACATCATATTAAGAGAGCATGCCAAAAGAAGATTCCTGCCTTTTGAGCTAGGAATATCTTTAAGGTTATTCTTTGCCTAAAGAAACAAAAGGATAAATTATTAGCACAAAAAGAAAATTCCAGCGCATAACAGAAACCTTTAGTGCAGCATAGAAGCACATGAGTTGAACTTACACGCATATATTTCTCGAGGGCCGCTTTGTACTTCCCCTGACTGTGAAGTTCATTACGCTGACATTAGATTAAAAAAATAAGAGCAGTTTGAAAACTTCTCAAGTAATTTTTAATTTTCAAACTTCGACAATACTCCAATTTATTGGTATTCCTGAGAAGAAATTCAGCATAATGACTATTTGACTAAGGAAGTCATAATATTTGGTCAATCCACAGACCACAGCCCATGGCGTGTTTCAAAAGGAACTAAACAAAAATAGTTCTCAACACCAAAAGGGTAGGAATCCCATATCTAAAATTCCTTGACTGATCTGTACCCGTCATATAAATCCAGTGAACAGTTTAACATTAAAATTGACAGAGTTAAATATTTTCACTTCATCGCTGAAGGATCCTGTCCTATTATTGTTGTCTACAAAGTAAAACATGACATAATTTTGTAATTCACAGACAGTCTACTTTTCTTGAAAGAAAAAAAAAATCATTAAAAATGGCGAACTACCCAGCCGCCATATCACCTTAAAACACTAATAAATCTAATAACAATCTGCCACTCCTCGACGCCATTGTCCTTTATTTTCATGTAGAATTATGATAAATATTTCAAGACTGGTCTATTATGATATTTTATAAAAAAGAAACTATAGAATTTGGATATCTCTTTCTAACTTTAAAATGTTATCTATATTTTCCAGAATTTTGCTTAAAGATAAGTTGCTGAAGCAGCATGCCCTAGAGGCTCTTCTTGATGATAGCATCCCTTAAAGAAACATTATGTTCAACTTAAGAAAATCATCCAGTAGTAGAAATAGGAACTTCCCAAAAAATGGTCAGGTAGCACACAACAGTCACTTGCACAGAGTGTTAGACTAGAAGCTCGGTAAAATTTAAACTTCGTACCTCTTCTCATTGATAATGTTACCTGTGTTTTCAGCATCTCAGCAGCATTAATTTCATAGGAAACCTGTGCATCCATCCGAGCACGCATAGCAGCTAACTCTTCAGGTGAAGCATTTGCCATCTTCTCACCAATCTCAGCCATCTCCTCCGGTCGAGTATGCTTCAACTGCTCAGCAGCATGCTTGAAATCTTCTGTCCTCAAGTTTTTCATGCTTTCAGTAGCCATCCTCATTAAATCTGGATTTGACATCATCTGCAATAAAATTAAGTTGCAAGCACCATAAATCAACAAGGAATCACTGCCATCGGTCCGAGTTAGTCCAGACATATAAGTACATAAAATCTTAACTTGACTAAATTATGATCACTACATTGTAATGCCTGCATGCGTCCACCCTAAAGATCTTCTCTTCAACAGAATTTGAAAACTGGTTTCCTAACGAACTACACCTCAACGAAGCACAAAAACAAAAAAGTACAAACCCACCCTCATCTATGCATGATAAAAATAAAAAAGAATCTATTACACCCAAAACCGTGCAGGCACTAAATGCTTTCCAGGATAAAAAAATCTTCATAATTAACTTAGAATCCGCACGCTATTTTCACCAGAACTCGGTAGGCAGAGTTACGAACAATTCCCAAAAGCTCAAACATCATGACGATCACATTCACACACACACACACATACACAGAGGAGAACGAATAATCTGCAGAAATACCTGCTGCTGGATCCGAGCTAACTCGGCAGGCGACATCCGACTCATCTGCTCCTGAGCCATCCTTATCATTTCCGGATCCATCATCCCGTTGAACATCCTTCCACAACCCTTGGACGGAAATAGGTGGCCGGAAAACCCAAAGACGAATTGAAGAATCCGATCGAATTCTACTGAATTGAGCGAAGATGAATCGAGCAGAAACAAGTCGACAAATTTCGGAGCTTGTGCTCGGATTAATCTTTGTTTCGAATCACAACAATCCAGTCGGTTTAAGAGTTTTTTAACTTTTCAGACATATCAAATTTTAAGATTTTTTTTCCAATATTTTTTATTTGATGAAATATTTCAAAAAGTTAGAGAATCAATCTCAACCATTTCATAATATTAAGATGTACCGTGTTGATTAAATTAACTTTATATTTTCTATTTTTGTAAAATATTATAATAATTATAACTTATTAAATACACTTTTTTTTTCTGCATATCATATGGAGTATTAATTTAAAAGTATTCTTACATAATTTTTAGAGTAAAATTCTGAAATGCCCTTTTTCATTATTCTGTATCATAAAAATACCCCATCTTATAAAAACATTCAAAAAATACCCTAAAGTACATAATTCTTAAATTGTGTCAGATTACAGTGTACTAGTTTCTGAAAAAGGTTAAAAAAATTAAAATTTGAATTATAAAAAATGATTCCGACGGTGATGACTCCAATTTAAAAAATGAAAGAAATTAAAAAAAAAACTGAAATAAAAGAATAAAAAAAAAAAAATTCCGGTCGGCACCGATAGACAATGCCGACTTTGTCAGCTCGATGCCGACCAAACAAAAATGTTGAATGATTTTGTTTATTGATCAACAATCGGCAGCCTTTCTCTAAAATTGTAGATATATATGTTTTTTTAAAAAAAAAAAATCATGGTCAATATCATTTATATATATATTATTTAAATTGTTCAATGAATTATAATACTTAGATATCTATTTTAAGTATTAATAATATCAATATCATTATATAAATAATTATCTGAATTGATTGTTAATACAAAAAAAATTACTTTGGGGTATTTCTTGAATATATTAATAAAAGAAGACATTTTCATTACATGTTTGATAAAAATGAGCATTTTCAAATATTAAGACTATTTATAATCTAAATACTAAAATAATACTTTAACACACATGGTATGGGTGCAATACTAGTTCACTTTTATGATTCCAACCCTCCCTCAAATCTTAAAACTCTATTTGATCATTTTTTTTTAATTTTTTGGGGCAAGTCGGGATTGTCCCTACCATATTTTTAATGAACTTTTTTTTTTTAATTATTGAAGGTTGGGACCTGATCAATCCTCCATATTTGTCTTCAGTAATTTTATATTTTTTTAACTGTTGAAATGTATTTAAATATTAACTATGGTCTTGACCAAATATTATTTTATTTAAAAATTAAATAATAAAAAATAGGTAGTAACCATTACAATTTTTTTTTAAAAATGAGGTAGGCACCATGGTGATGACCAAATTGGTCAGATCAACTCAGTTGTATTTCTTTATTTATTTTTTAAAATTTTCAATGGATTATAATATTTAATTTTTTATTTTAAATAATAATATCAACATCATTATATAATAATTATCTGGATTTGATTGTTAATAAAAAAATTGTCAGAAAATGTACTTTTGAGCATTTCTTGAAGATGTTTATAAAGGAGGGCATTTTCATTACATATTTGATAAAAAGGGGTATTTTCAAATATTAACAGTAATTTTTATGTACAAATGAAGAAACGTGGATTGACTTAGTGAATGTTGTTTTATTTTTTATGGAAATAGAATAAAAATTTTTGTAATTAGGGGTGGATGCATATTGTAAACTTTGAATTTTTTTGCTATTTGGGGTCTATATTTTATAAAATTAATATTTTTGTGGAATCCATAATTTTATAGAGACGACGGTTCTCAAATACATCAAGCGACTTGTTTGGCTTACTTCTTATGAAAACAAATTGTTCAATTTTTATTTTTTATTATAATATAACTCGAACTCATAATTAATTATATATTGTATGTATAAAATACATTAAACATTTGTATCTTTCATTGGGAGACAAAATATCTATTTTCGTTACTAATGCTATTGTTATATAATTAAATGTGAGTTGGTATTCTGAAAGACGGTCTCATCATTTTTTATTGGGAGACAAATTTTAATACATTATTTCAATAAGATAAATAAATTATTTTATTTTTTAATAAATTATTTTTTAACTGTAAAAATTTACATTATTTGCAACAAAGAAATATAACATTTGCAATAAGGAAATACATCATTTCAATGAATTAAAATACATTATTAGATTCGTCTCACAATAAAAATAGTGAGACATTCTCATACAAAAATTTGCCTTAAATGTTAAAATAACAAATATTTTACAAATTTTTGTGTTTTTCTCAAATACATTTAGAAATCATTCATATTATTATGATATAATATGAGGTTGAAAAAGGCTTATTAGATACTTAATAGTTACTATAAAACTACGTGTTAGTATGCAAACATAGTTGGATCAGTCCATTATATGTGGGCTTGACATATTATAAGCACATTATTATTATCTTAAACAAAAATAATAGAGTCAGTTGGGATGAGAGTGAGATGTAAAGAACAAGAATGATGGTGTCGATTGCCGGAGATTTCACTATTGGATCGTCATGAAATTTTGACAACAGGTTGGTGACTCAGTTGCCTTCGTTTTGGACGGTGGAGATCAGTTTATGAGGAGTCTAAGTTGGTCTGCTCGTGGGGGAACTGAAACAGTTTATTGTGGGTTTGTGTTGCTCCTCTTGCTCTCTTGTTTCTTCTTAGTAGTTGCCAAGATTAGGAGTTTAATCTTAATGGATTTGTTGTACCAAGATCTTGTGTGTTTGATCTTGATGAATGATGGTGTGTGTCTCTAGTTTGTTGATCTAGAGAGGATCTGGTTGTACCCATTATTGTTGAATATAGTGGATGATTTAAGCAGTCTACGAGTCTCGTGATTTTTCTCCTATTTGAGAAATTTTCATGCTAAAATTCTTGTATCCTACTTTGATTGACTCATTTATTGATTATTGTTTGTACTCCTTGGTTGATAATTTGAATGTGGTGGTTTTAACCCTCACTACCAGAAATTCGCGTTTTTGCGACCCAAAAATGGGTTGCAAATCGGTCGCATTGCTGTTTTGTGACCGATTTTGTCCGTCGCAAAAACCTTGGTCGCAAAAAAAATTGCGATCGAAAATTGAATCCGTCGCAAATTTTTGCGACCGATTTGCGATCGAAATTTCCGTCACAAAAAATTTGCGACCGAAATTTCGGTCGCAAATCCGTCGCAAATAAATTTCCTTCAGAAAATAAATTTTAAAATTTTTTTGAACCGGCCGGTCCAACCATCAAATTTGGTGGCTTGCATCCAAGAGGGTTCGAACTCGGCACCACTGAACCAAACAATAATCTCATTTTTTATACGTACTAAAAAATATACATATTTAAAAAAAAAAGAATTTTGCGACCGAATTTTCGGTCGCAAATCCATCGCAAAAAATCTGCGACGGAGTATCCCGTCGCAATTCCGTCGTAAAATTTAAAATTTCTATCCAGTCGCAATTCCGTTGTTAGTCGGTCGCAAAATTGCGACCCCTTTTTTTGGTCGTAAATTCGCAATTTTTTAGTAGTGCCTATCAAACATATTATAAACTAATATAGTTTTTATAAAATTCCGTCGTCAAATTTTTTATCACATCACAAATTTCAAATAAAATTGAGAATAATACAATAATTTATTTAATATTTGATAAGTTATAAAAAAGAGTTAATCATCGAGTTCCAAAAGCTTGAAATATTTGCCATCGATGAGATAAGTTCCGATACTGAGCCGTACTGCCCACACATCCTTGGGCTTCCTCGACACAATCCTGTCAATAATTTTTTTTACTAAACACATCAATTTTTCAAGAAATTTAGGTACATCAATTTTATATTAATGTATCATATTTTAAAATAAATAATCAATTTGATGTCATCTTCAATGCTCATGTTTAATGTTTTGTGTTATATTCAATGATAACTTTAAATAAATTGTTTTAATTATCAATTTATTTAACATATATAAAAATTCAGAATATAATCACAAGTTACATGATATTAGAATTTTAATGCCTAATTTGCTAAAGAATCATTTCTATCGAATTTTTTTTAAAGGAAATGTTAGTTCACATGATATTTTCTGTTGTTCCTAAAATCTTATATTTCACAATTTTATGTTTATGGTTGGTGTGGGTTCAGATATTATTTTTCTAAACAATCGTCTTCATGGTATCCAAAATTGAATTCTGAATTATATTTACATGAACTTAATGTTTCCAGAATACTTGCTGGGTCCAACATCTTATATGAAACAGTGAAAGAATGACCTTGAATATAAAAATTTATATAATATTATTAATACGAGATTTTTTTTATGATGATGTTAGAAATTAAAATGCGAGATTTTTTATTAATACGAGATTTTTTTCGAGCTCCCAGGGACATCTGGGTGTATGAGTTTGAGATTAATGTAGACTTATTCAAAAAAAAAAATTATGCGAGTTTAATTATTCGATTTAAAGTAGATAATACCATACTAATATCTTGAAATAAATAGTACCTTCCAACGTCGCCGGGTTTGACGAGGCCAGCATTGGGGCGCAAGCAAGGCACAGAAGCAGCAGTCTTGAGGAGGTGGGGAGCCTCAACGACGATGATGGGAGACCCAATCTCCAACTTCTTTGGTGATGATTCACACTTTATTTGAAGCCCTGCTGCAGCAGATGAAGTTGGGATGAGATTGAGTGCCATAGACATTGCCATGGATATGATATGATATGATATGATTGGATGGATTTGTGTGTGTGGTTCTCCCTTCTCTCTACACCCCCCAAACCTTATTTATTACAACCTTCGTCCCATGAAATTTTTCATTGTTCTCATAGGATTCGGCACAATAACCAATGCAGTAGAAATAAATGAAATTAATAGTGAGTATGTATTAACTTTTCATTTTAAGTAAGGATACAATTAAATGGGATGGACGAAATATGAAAGAGACACAATTGAAGTAAGACGGAGGTAGTATTTTTTTTTAGGGCTTGGGGTTGGTATTTCGAGAAAAATATGAATTTTATCTTTATGTATCACTTAACCTTAACATTTATATTTTAACTATATTTTAATTTTTATCATGCAATTTTATTATAATGCTTACTTTTGTTAGTTAAAAGCACTATCAGTATGAGATTAAATATATTTTAAATCACAAAATATATATTTAAACCAAAGACTAGTTGAGCAATCAAAATGATGTTGAGGGATAGAGGGATAATGCAAGTGCATTGTAGATGTTTCTATCTTGGGAGAAAATATACTTTTGAATTTAAGAGCTTAATTCAACCACTTTAAATATTACATAAGATTAGTATAACACTCGCCGATGCGGAGGGAAGTTCTTGGGTTAGGCATGTCTAAACGATTTAGGCGGGTTTTATCCATTAACCCAAGCCCAAACTCATATAATATACCCTAATTGGGTTTAATAAACCCTATTTGGGATGGGTCAACTCATTTGGGTAGGATAAAACCCGCCTAAACCGTTTAGGCCTGACTAACGCAAGTTTTTGCCTATATTTGATTAGGATCGAATTAAATAGTTTTCTTATATATTTAATTTTAATTATTAATTTTAATATTTTATTTGATAAATAAAATAATTTTTGTTCTATAACCTTGCAATTATTATTGCTTTCATTGTTAAAGAACATGTCGATTTTTTATATTTATGAGTTGATAATAAGAAAATAATAATTAAAAATGGATTAATTTAATTTCTTATACTTGAATGTATATGTTATAATTTTTTTATGTATTATCTTCATAATTTATAAGGATTTATGCATTCAACCAAAAAATTGTTTATAATTATTTATGTTCTAATTGATAGTTTTAGTTTTCGATTACTTTGATTATTTAATTTCATAAAATTTATAATTTAATATATATAATTATTCAATCTAACATACATTTTATAGTTGTAATTGCATATTCATTTATTCAAATATTCTATGTACAATTATAGAATGTTTTCAGTTTATAATTAATTAACTAATTAGTTCAATTAATAACTAAATATTTTTATTTATAGTGTACGGTTTTGTTTTAATATATGTAAAGATAAAGATACAACATGCGATTCAATACATTTATAATCTTATTAGTTACCGAAGATATTTTTCATTAATAGAAATTAACGTCATGGTCAACTCTATAACGAAATTTAGAATCAATTTTAAGATTGATCGTTGTTAGGGAATTGGTTAGATTTTTTTTTTTTACGGTATATTGTTATGGTAGGTAAAAGTATGTAAAAATCATCTTAGTTTGTCTCTAGATTAGTTTCACTATCTAAGAATGTACAGTCATGTATAGACTTTGTATCGAATTAAAAGTTGGAGCTAATCTGAAGACCAGACTGGTTGATCAGTTTGAGATGCGGAAGAAGCTCAACAGAATAAGGTTCGAGCCGAATTTACAAGTCTGGGGTTTTATGAGTCTTGACTGATAAGGTGGATTCACCAAGTATGGGACTAACAATAATGACCTCATCAAACTTACAAACAAAGGGACCAAGCACATATTGATAGATGATGTCATCAGCACGAACAAGCGAGCATGACGACACCAGTATGAATTTTTAAGTCTTAGTACCAACGCAAAGAGACAAATAGAATCATCCGAGGAACGTACTGACAAACAAATACTTTAAGGATTGGATATTTCTTAAAGTTTGCAAGCACAAAACTCCAAATTTCGATACCTAGGACAATCAGTCCATGATTCCTCAGATTGACATGATGTTGGTGAAGAGTCACTGTCTTTGTCAGAAAAAGCGGAGCAGGTGCAGAATATATGGAAAAAACACTACCTATCCTCCGATAACAACAGTCAACAGAGACTTCCGATTGGACATCATCCAATCTGTCTCTAACAGATATTTATTTCAATCCTTCGATCTTTCAGCTATAAATACTGTAGAATTCAATAGAAGAATGTTACTGAAACTAATGATAATCCAACCTAACTTGCGAACTTACTGAAACGCTTACCAGCTCAAAGTTAGAGGCTATTAAAGTTTTTTGTGTGTCACTCTAGTGAACACGAGACTCATCTCTTGGTAATCTTTTTCTCCAATAAAGATTACAACAGTCAAGTACACCTAATATTTTGACTCTTACGGGCTTATTGCCGTCGTGCTGACAGTTTTGGGAAAACTCTAAACACCTCATTTTGGTGACGAGGAGGCTGCGTGGTGTGCCCTCACTCTAAGGAGCTGCGAAGTGAAGGACGAACAAAGGACCAGATGAGTGAGCTTGTGGACTGAAGGACGATGCATTCTTCAACAAGCGATAGATCGCTGGAGCACCTTGTAAAATCCAACATTTAGTGAATTTCCAGACTTGAGTCTGAAGAGTGGACGTAGGACCTTTAGAGTTCAAACCACTATAAAAACCCTTTGATTTTATTGCTTTCACAATTGTTGTCAACTTTCTTATTTTTAAAACTCAACACTCAAGTGTTGTAATATATACTGAAAACTGGCATTAAACATACTTGAACCTAAGTACAAGCTTACCGTTAAGCAAAATTCAATTTCGCTGCACAATTTTTGTTTATTCCGATAAAATAGGGACCAACAATCGTAAATTTATAGTCAATAACCGTAGTAGATATGATTTTGTAATTTACAAAACAAAAATACTAAATTTAAGGATAATTTTAATCATAGCCTAAATTTTTTTCCTTATAATCCCCATAAATTCATAAAATATAAATATTAATTATTTAGATGCTTTTACCCTCATCCCAAAAAAAAATCCTAAAATAAATCAAAGCCCCTTCACTCCTTTAGGCTTTAATAGAATAAATGACATAAATTTGTTTATAAAAAAAAATTCATAAATGTTCTACCAATATAATATAATTGGGTTTGCAAAATTTTCAATTATTTTTAAACTATTTCTTATTTTGAGCATAATCTAATTTTTGATTACCTACCGATATATTTTGCTTAAAAATTCCAAATATTACTATTAAAAAATGTAATCCTCTTTAAAAATAGATTTAGTGCTAGTTTTTAAAAAAAATAAATTCTTTACAACAACTTTTGTAGCTATGGAAGTTTCACGATAATTTCGCCATAAGAAGAGTTAACAATGTTTTTCCCAAACTTAAATGTCGAGATGATGAATTTTTCCTTAAAAAGTTACATAAGAAACGCATAAAATGAATTAAGATTTAAGCATATGAACAACATCCTGATAGATTGAATTGAAAACGTTAAACTAAATTATCAAATGAGTTTTTTTTTCGGCTTTGATTGATTTTAGGGTTCAATTAAGGGGTTAAGGACAAATTAGTCTAATTAATTAATTTTTATATTTATGAGAAATTATGTGGCTGTATATAGAATTATCGGAATTTAAAAATTGAAAATTTAATAAATTAAAGAAGTTTTATCAATTTATGACCTTTTAATTATCGATTTAGGACCGAAAGATTAATTATCAATTCAGGACCCAAAAATATCATACAACTCTCAATCCAAGACCTCAATATCAGGTCCTGGATTGACAATTATTTGATCTTTCGAATTCTGGATTGACAAATCATCTTTCGGGTTGCTGAATTAACAATTCTCCTATATTAAAAGAATTTAATACATCTAATATAATATAATAATATAATATTAATATCTATATCTATATCTATATAATATACTAAAGGAGTCACATAGATTTCCCTCCAATTTTTTCGAAAAACGTGCAATACCAAATAAAATATATTAAATAAATCTATGCATGTCTTGCAATTATTTATTCATTTTTTGTAAGATAATTATATTTCCAATTAACAAAATTTGTTGGAGTAGTCTCAATATAACTCGAGGAAGTAGTTCGAGTGGGTCGAGGAGACTAGTCCAGTAAAGTGGGTCGAGCTGTGTAGGTCGAGGAACTCGAGGAGCAGTTCGAGTTGGATAGATATGGAAAATATATTGTGTATATCTTGTTTCCTTGTTGGACAAGATTTTATCCTTATTGGTATTAGATTTGGATAGGTATAAATCTATTTTAGATAGATTTAGGTTTAAATATATACTACCATATCTAGGTTTTATATTCCTTATATGATTAGGAATATCTCCCTATAAATACCCCTGCTCCCCACCAATTGTAATTGTCACATACTTTGTATTTTCTTCACCATAATAATATCATCACCAAGGAGGCTTGAAGAGTGGACGTAGAGCTTACGCTCGAACCACTATAATTCTTTGTGTTCTTTATTTTCTGTTAGTTATTTGTGTCGCAATCGCTTCAATTCACAACAAATTGGTGCGGTGAATGTGGATAGAGAAGGATTGCGATGGGTTCAGCCAAGTTCGAGGTGGAGCGCTTCACGGGATCGAATGATTTCGGTTTTTGGAAGTTGAAGATGCAAGCGTTGTTTGTGCAGCAAGGCTTGGATGGTGCCTTGAAGGGAGAGGTTGGGTTACATGACACGATGACGGAGCAACAGAAGAAAGATACACTGGCGAAGGCGCACAGTGCGCTGATTCTGAGTCTCGGAGATACGGTGTTGAGGAAGGTGTCGAAGTAGAAAACGGCAGCGGAAGTATGGACCAAACTGGAATCCTTATATATGAAGAAGTCCCTTGCGAATTGGCTCTATCTTAAACAATTGTTGTATTCGTTTAAGATGCAAGAGGGAAGACCAATCAACGAGCAGCTTGACGAGTTCAATAAGTTGATCCTCGATCTGGCAAATATCGATGTGGCGATAGGAGATGAGGATCAGGCATTGATGTTGTTGAGTGCGCTGCCAAAGAGTTATTCGAACTTCAAGGAAGCCTTAATGTATGGAAGAGAGTTATTGACCATGGATGAGGTTCAGTCAGCTCTAAGTTCGAATGAGTTAAATGAGAAGAACGAGGAGCGAGAGAACTCTCATGGAGAAGGCTTGGTGGCTAGGGCGGCTCGAGGAAGACCGGAGATGAGGAACTCCAACAGGGGAAGTTCGAGGTCAAGGTCGAGGCCAAAGCCAAGATCACAGCCAAAGGTCAAGTGTTTTCTCTGCCAAAAGAAGGGACATATCAAAAGAGATTGTCCGGAGAGGCAGACAAAGCAGGAGCAGAAGCAGCAAGCGGATGTAGCTGTTGCTGAGCAGGAATATAACTCTGGAGAGGCATTGGTAATTTCGAATGAGCGCTCGGAGAGGGAATGTATATTGGATTCAGGTTGTACATTCCACATGACACCTAATAAGTCATGGCTCGAAGGGTTCGAGGAGCAGGAGAACTCGAGTGTTCTTCTGGGTAACAATAAACCATGCAAGGTGGTTGGAATGGGTTCAGTGAGGATTAAGATGCACGATAATACAGAAAGGGTACTTCGAGGTGTAAGGTACATTCCGGAGCTTTAGAGAAACTTGATCTCTTTGGGGATGCTCGATGAACTGGGTTACACGGTCAAGATGGAAGCTGGGACTTTGAAGGTGTGCAAAGGATCCCTGGTCTTGACGAAAGGAGCTCGAAGGAATGGAATATACACTCTGATGGGGAGCACGGTGATCGGGGAGGCTTCGATAGTGACGGTTGACAAGTCAGTACTGTGGCACAGGCGACTCGATCACGTTAGTGAGAGGGGGCTGTATGAGTTATTGAAGCAAGATCTGTTGCTCGGGGATAATATCAAAGAGTTGGATTTCTGTGAGAATTGCATCTATGGAAAATCTCACCGGGTAAAGTTTGGAGTAGGTCGACAGAGAGCTCGAGGAACTCTGGACTACATCCACTCAGATCTATGGGGATCTTCAAGGGTCAGTTCGAATGGAGGAGCGAGGTACTTCATGAGCCTCATTGATGATCACTCAAGAAAGGTGTGGGTCTACATCTTGAAGAATAAGAGTGATGCTTTGGAGACCTTCAAGAAGTGGAAAGTGCTGATCGAAAATCAGACTGGAAGGAAGGTGAAGAGGCTGCGAACTGACAATGGCCTTGAGTACTGCTCGAAGGAGTTCGAGAGATACTGTTCGAAGCACGGTATTGTGAGGCACAAGACAGTGGCTGGAACACCTCAGCAGAACGGATTGGCGGAGAGGTACAATCGGACGTTGCTGGAAAGAACGAGGTGCATGTTGTTCGGTGCAAAGTTACCCAAGTCGTTCTGGGCAGAAGCAGTGACTACTGCAGCTTATTTGATCAACTGGTGCCCCTCAACTGCACTAGGTTTCAAGACACCGGAAGAAATATGGTCTGGTCATCCTCCGAATTTTAGCAACCTTAGAGCCTTTGGTTGCGTGGCTTATGCAAACATCAAAGGAGATAAGCTTGGGAGGAGGGCATTGAAATGCATATTCATTGGGTACCCCGAAGGAGTGAAAGGGTACAAGTTATGGTGTCTCGAGCCGGATGTAAGAAAGTGCATCATTAGCAGAGATGTGACGTTCAAGGAGGAGCAGGTTGGAGATCTGGATAAGGGGGCCGGGGAACGGGAAAATATCCTTAAGAAACAAGGTGGTGCTTCGGAGGAACAGTCTGACAAGGTCGAAGGAGATAGATCAGTTGCTGAGATTGAGGTGGAGCCGACCAGTGGGTCGAAGAGAGTACCTCAGGTGGATGGCGAGATCGAGGTGGTTCGAGGGTCAGGTGCGCTTCAAGATTATAATCTCACGAGAGATAGGGAACGAAGGCAGATAAGACCTCCCACTCGATTCGGATATGCTGATGTGGTAGCATATGCCTTTGTTATGGCGGAAGAGGTAGAGCTGGATGATACTGAGCCGAAGAGCTATACCGAAGCCATAACTTGTAAGGAGAGGCTCAAATGGCTCGATACCATGAAGGAGGAGATGGACTCCTTGAGGAAGAATAACACCTGGGAGTTGGTGGATAAGCCAGGGGAGAAGCAATCGATAGTTAGTTGTAAGTGGATCTTCAAGAAAAAACAGGAGGTTTCTGGGGTTAGATTCAAGGCTAGACTAGTTGCTCGAGGCTTCACGCAACGGGAAGGTGTGGATTATGGCGAGGTGTTTGCGCCGGTGGTGAAACAAAGGTCTATAAGGCTGATATTGTCGTTGGTTGCTCGGTACGACATGGAGTTAGAGCAACTGGATGTGAAGACCGCATTTCTGTACGGAGAGCTGGAGGAAAAGATCCTTATGACACAGCCCGAGGGCTTCGAGGAAGCTGGTAGCGGGGAGAAGGTGTGTCTTCTCAAGAAGTCATTGTATAGATTGAAGCAGTCTCCAAGGCAGTGGAATAGGCGGTTCGACAAGTTCATGATTCAGCAGGACTTTGTTCGATGCAAACATGACCCATGTGTATATTTTCGAGGTGAAGATATGCAGACTCGAATTTATCTACTACTTTATGTAGATGATATGCTGATAGCAAGTCGAGATAAGCAAGGGATAGCCGAACTGAAGGAAGCTCTGAGTCAGGAGTTCGAGATGAAGGATCTCGGTTGTGCTCGAAGGATCCTGGGTATGGAAATAGTTCGAGACAGGGATCGGAAAAGACTCACATTATCTCAAGAGGGATACTTGATGAAAGTTCTTGAGAAGCATGGAATGAAGGATGTAAAGCCTGTGCTCACTCCGTTAGCAGCTCATTTCAAGTTGAGTGCTGCTGGGAAACTCGACAAGGAGGAAAGGGAGTTTATGAGAGGTGTTCCTTATGCGAGCGTTGTCGGTTCGTTGATGTATGCTATGGTCTGTACGAGACCGGATCTTGCTTATGCTCTCAGCATGGTTAGTAGGTTCATGGCCGAACCTAGGAAAGAGCATTGGGCAGCTCTAAAATGGGTCCTCAGGTATGTTCGAGGGACAGTTGGAAAGGGTCTAGTCTTCGAGGATGATGGTTCGAGCTCAAGGCTCCCAGTCGAAGGGTTTGTGGACTCAGATTATGCAGGATGTATGGATACGAGGAAGTCATTGACGGGTTTTGTGTTCACATCGTATGGAACGGCGATTAGTTGGAGAGCAAGTCTACAGAGGGTTGTTGCCTTATCTTCGACGGAGGCGGAGTACATTGCCTTGACCGAAGCGATTAAGGAAGGTCTGTGGTTGCTCGGATTCATGAACGAATTGGGGATTGATCAAGGAAGAATGAATGTTTCCTGTGATAATCAAGGTGCTTTGCAGTTGGCAAAGAATGATGTTCATCATGAGAGAACTAAGCACATCGATGTAAAGTTCTATTTTATTAGAGATGTGGTGGCAGCCGAAGAGGTCGAGCTGCACAAGGTCAATACTCTCGATAATCCTGCGGATATGATTACGAAGTCAGTTCCAAGTACTAAGTTTGAGTACTGTTTGGAACTGATCAGACTTTTGAAGTCGAACTGAGGAGGAGGCGCCAAGCCGAGGTGATATTGAGCCTAAGGTGGAGAATTGTTGGAGTAGTCTCAATATAACTCGAGGAAGTAGTTCGAGTGGGTCGAGGAGACTAGTCCGGTAAAGTGGGTCGAGCTGTGTAGGTCGAGGAACTCGAGGAGCAGTTCGAGTTGGATAGATATGGAAAATATATTGTGTATATCTTGTTTCCTTGTTGGACAAGATTTTATCCTTATTGATATTAGATTTGGATAGGTATAAATCTATTTTAGATAGATTTAGGTTTAAATATATACTACCATATCTAGGTTTTATATTCCTCATATGATTAGGAATATCTCCCTATAAATACCCCTGCTCCCCACCAATTGTAATTGTCACATACTTTGTATTTTCTTCACCATAATAATATCATCACCAAGGAGGCTTGAAGAGTGGACGTAGAGCTTACGCTCGAACCACTATAATTCTTTGTGTTCTTTATTTTCTGTTAGTTATTTGTGTCGCAATCGCTTCAATTCACAACAAAATTTTTATTTATTTTGTTCTTCCACCCATATTCCAAATTTAAATAATAACTATGATTTTTTTACGCAAATTCAAGTTCTAAATATTACCAAATTTGGGATCTATACACTTTCTTTAAAAAAAATATGTATTTTGGACAATAAAGAAACTTGGTGATTTTTTAGATATAAGATAACATGGATGAATTAAATATATCTAAGTTAAAATATTAAAAAAATATAATAATTAATATGTGTATAAGATGTCAAAATTATTCAATTAATTTATTGCGAATTTAATATATCCACATATGTTATTAATGCAGTTTAGAATATATTATTTGTCAACTGAAAAGTATTTTTGCTTATACAGCTGATATATACTACTTATATTTTAGTCGAAATATTTTTAAATACTAATTTTTATAAAACACATCACAAAAATATCCAAAAGTACAATTTCTTATAAAAATCAGACATTCAGGTTTTCCTTTTTAATGGGGTCTGTTCCAGGTCTGAATTGGATCCGGAACCGACTCGATTCAGACATGGAACAGACCACATTAAAAGAAAAAAAAATTCTATAATGTGGTCGAACCGACCCGATTCAGACCTGGAACATATATATATA
This sequence comes from Plectranthus barbatus, assembly GCA_026898455.1. Taxonomy (NCBI): domain Eukaryota; kingdom Viridiplantae; phylum Streptophyta; class Magnoliopsida; order Lamiales; family Lamiaceae; genus Plectranthus; species Plectranthus barbatus. The sequence goes on from JAPKLW010000091.1 coordinate 547,517, forward strand.
TTTTTTAGTGGGATTTATATTCAAAATTCATTTTTATTTTAAAAAAGGACACCTGAATGTCTGGATTTGGTAGGAAATTGTACTTTTGATATGAGTTATAAGAAGTGAGTATTTTTTATATGTCAATAAGGCTAAATGGGTATTTTGAATTTGTCACTCTATAAATTATAAGTATATATCCTTATATAGTATTATTTGTATATTTTTTTAAATATTAAATATTTTTTAATATATATAATACTTAGGTTTTTTTATGGATGAATTATAAATTTTAACATAAATATATTATCTTATATTAAAATTTAAATATAAATATAAGAAAATATCTTCGTGCAGCGCACGGGTGAAATGCTAGTAATATACTAAAGGAGTTCCGGTCAATTCCCTCCAAAATTTTAAATGGCCGTGCACATTAAAAAGTTCTAATAAAAGCCTAAATGTATTTTTCCTTTACATTTTTTGTATTTGAATTAAATTTATTTATTCTAATATATTAATATTTTCAATCATAAAATAAGTCTTTATTTAATATTTTATAACAACAATATATAATTATTAATATATTTAATATTATAATAATATAATATTTTAAAATAAGAATAATAATATTATAATAGTTTTGTTTAATATGATCATTATTAAAAATAGTGAATATTTAAAATAATAATAGAATAAATAAAAAATAATTATAAAATAACATAAGATAAAAAAAATAAGAAATAAATAATTTGTTATTGAGATTTGTGAATGATAAATGAGAATGAAATCCACCATTTTGGAGGGTTTGTAATTTTATAATAGTTGAGTATCATTCTCATTCATACATTTTCATTTCTTTCAACCGAACGGTGTATTTTAAAATTTCCAACATCCACCAACCTAATGAATCATTATTATATTGTTAACGCTCTACATATAAAATATGTCCGTGCAAGGCACGGGTGTATTTATAGTATAATACTAAAAGAGTTCCAGAAAACTTCCTCCAAATTTTTTAAAAAGCGAGCACAAATAAAAAAATATTAAATAAATTAATGATATTTTTACAATTATTACTTCATGGTTGGAACATGTTAATCTATATAATATACTGAAAAATGTGCATGTTGAAATAAAATGATTCTTTCTTGAAAATATATTAGAAATTATTTAATTTTAAAATTGTTAAAACTTTACATTAATTGAATCATTTAGCAAATAAACTTTAGCGTTTCTAAATTGCAACAAACAAAACAACATGTTTGCAATATAGTTTGAATATCATAATTCTCATTTTATTATTTTAATTTTGGATTAATATTATTTTGAGAAACTCGTGCATTTTAATTCATAATATCTATTTATTTTTACAAATATAACCTAATAACTATAATTTTATAAATGTTAGACATTAAGTTGGTAAAATGAACAATCTTAGAAATTACACCATAATTTTCAGTGGAAGATATTAAATTAGAAATACAGACAAATATTACAAGTTAAAATATAATTTGTGAGCACTATGATATTTTTGTTAAGTTGGCAAATGTTAGTAGTGTAAATGCAAATATTTTTATTTTGGGTATAATTTTGAATAAATATATATTATATGTGATGAAAGTTTATTAGAAAAAGTTTATTGTTTTCATGTATTTTTATATAATATATATTTAATATTATTTTAATCAAACTACTATAATATTTTCTATTTGGTCATCTATATAAAATAAGACTATAAATTATTATTCAATAAAGTAAATAATATCATGATATTTTTGAATAAATTATTTGTATATTTCGAAGAATATTTGTTCGTGCAACAAGCGAGTGTAAATCTAGTAATATATTAAAAGAATTCTAAAACATCCCTCCAAAATCTTTGAAATGCGTGTCAATACTAAATAAAATATAATAAATATATTCATAAAATTTTTTCAATTATTTATTCATTTGTTGTGAACCAATCATATTTATAATGAACAAAGTTCATTTTGGATAATATGGAAACTTAGTGATTATCTACATATAAAATAAAATAGATGAATCAAATATATCTAAGCTAAAATATTATAAATTATAATATTAATATGTGTAAAAAGATGTCAAAGTCGTGCAATTAATGTATAACGAATTTAACATATCCACGTACATTATTAGTGCAATTTAGAATATATTGTTTTCAATTGAAAAATATTTTTACTTATTCTTCAGATGAATAAAATTTATATTTTATAAGTATATCCTTATTTAGTATTCATTATACAATCTTTTATAAATTTTAATTTTCTTTAATATATGTAAAATAATTATAGTACTAAGTTTGTTTGGATACAATATAAATTTAAAAATATTCCGTGCAGGCACGGGTATAATTCTAGTAATATACTAAAGGAGTTCCATAAATTTCCGAAAAACTTGCAATGCCAAATAAAATATATTACATAAATTTATGCATTTCATTTTTTGTACAATAATTATATTTCCAATTCACAAAATTTTTATTTATTGTGTTCTTCCACCCATGTTCCAAATTTAAATAATAACTTTGATTTTCTTACGCAAATTCAAATCCTAAATATTTAAAAGTTTAGGATCTATACATTTTCATCAAAAATATGTGCTTTGGACAATATGGAAGCTTGGTGATTTTTTATAAATGAGATAATATAAATGAATTAAATATATCTAAGCTAAAATATTAAAAAATATAGTAATTAATATGTATATGTAATATCCATCAAATAAAATAGACTACTCAAAACTTAATGGTGGAATAAATTCATTTTATTTACAAATCTTATATTTGTTCTACAAGTTGGGAAATATAATTAAGTTGCTTAAACTTAATTTCCTGAAATGAACAGTTTTATTTAAGATAAAGTGAGACGTGAAAATTTTGTAAGAGATACAAAATTAAATGGAAGGAATGAGTATTACATCCAACCACATGCTATAACTTATATTATAGCTTGCAAATGGAGAGAAATGAAGTGTAAATAATTTTCAGAGAAGGAACATGAAGATATTGGTTAAAGATTTCATCTAATTCCATACACATGCCTAGCCTACGAACATTTAAGAGAGGAAGACTAAAAAAAAAGAAGACGGAGAAGAAGTCAAGCTGCAACTACATCTATTTAAACCCCCTGCTGCACTCTTCCAACTGCACCTGTTCACCCTCATTTTCCGGCAACCTCCCGACAAATTTCCGACGTACCACCACCACCCACTCAAATCCTGTACTACGTAGTTTACACAGCAACCGAGATCACCCATTTCCATCGTGAAACGAGGAAGCTATCGCCGTCCGAAGTTGTTGCGACGGTAAGTCGGGATTTTCGCATAGATATTCATAACTCGACAAATTGACGACGAAACTTAGATTGGTTTACATATTCGTGTTCCTCATGAAAGCAGGAATATTTTGACACCAATCCCCGGCCGACCCACCCACCGGACCGCCGCCGTCGCCGCCGTGAACAGAAACAGCGAGGTGAGCCTTCACCTCCTTTTTCCCAGCTGATATTTTGTTTTTCCGACAAGTTGTGATGCATTTCATGGTCTTGGGACGACGTTTAGTAGGGTAGGATAGGAGTCGGGAAGGTCGGAGGTGGTGAAACGCCGGAAAACTTCGCGCACATCGCGTGAAGTTTTGGCCACGCACGCAGGGAACAACGATGGCATTCCTGTCGATCGACACATTTGTGTCGATTGATATGTTTTCTGTCGATCGATAGGGGTGTCGATGGAGGCTGTTGCGTGCATGTCGACGGACAGAATTTCTGTCGATCGAGACAGAATGCCGTCCAACCCTATTTCACATATTTTACCTATTTTTGATCCGATTCGATTTATTTTCGATGCATGAACTTATATATATCTAATATTATGTTTCATGCACGTATTTATGCAAAAAGAATTAATTTCCAACGTTGGATTTTGATTATATTGAATAATGTACGGTTATTTGCATATTTAAATATAACGTGTTAATTATTCGACTTGATAACTGTAACTGAGATTATTATTGCTGAATTTCATGCATGCCTTGATATACGAGGAAAGCATGTCGAATTGTTGGGTTAACAGTCCAATTAGTAGAGCCAAAAACCTGAAATCCTAACACGACAACTAAATACTAACTATTTAATAATTATACTATATATTCTAACATCTTTTATGTCGTTTTGATGTTTGAAGGAAACACGAGGAATCACTGAAGCTCATCAACTGTATAATTTCATCTCAAATTCGTAAGCTCTTGAAAGGTGAGGACTATTTTGGTAAAAATCTAAAAATCCATTTTCGAGCTGTGAGCTCATTTTCCAAAAATGTGTAATAAAATGTTTTGGTTTTAAACTAACTGTCTATGCCAAAAATATTTTGTGATGTTATATCTGTACCTCCGGTTGATTAAACTTCTGGAGAGATAATTAATGAGGTATGAACCGGGCACTAAGGCTCGCGCTAAACCTTATTAATATTGAAGAGGATTGCTATCCTATGAACGTCGAGCCACTAGCTCCGTAATTCTCAGGTCCCTCAGCTGGAGTGCTGACACCTCACAGTGTGATAAGGAGAGGTACGGGGTACCTTTTGAAATCGACCGGGTCTCATAGGTACGCCCTGAGATCAGTGCACTAATTGATGACAGTGGTTTGAGTGGGTTACGTCATTCCCAGTTGTTCATCGTAACTCGGAAGTAGGCCAACTTCCAGTTACAAAACGGTAAAGCAGATATGATTTCACACTATAAAAATTTGCCTGCAGGAAAAATATAAATGTTTTAGGTAATCACGGTACTTTCAACGAAACCCGTGAGTCACCGGTGTGTGTGTGGCATAGTTTTCATACTTATAAATGTACGTTTTCGGGCATGTTTCCACATGGTACATTAGTACTCAACCCCTCGCATTATTTCTAAAATGTGTAGGTTAAAAAGGCCAGGATGAGGAAGAGGAGGTGTGAAGGCGCTGAAGCGGTGGTTATCTGTTAAAAATAAGAGCAAGATCCTGAGATATGCATCTTTATATGCATATCTCCTCTACGTAACTTTCCGCTGCAATGAACCTCTAATAAATTTTAAATTTCTTTCCCTCTTGTTAAATTTGAGAATTTACCCTAATTATGTAATAACTTCTTGAAGATTGTTTCTTTCTGTTGTATTATTACTATTTTATGAATGCGTTGGGTTACAATTTTTTCCGTTCATTTTATTCATACAAACAGTTGAAGTTTTCTTGTTAAATTGACCCACGCCACTGTAGCGTTCCCAAATAATTCAGAAGGGAAAATCGGGGCGCTACAGTATAAAAGATATCAAAGTTATTTAATTAATATATTGCAAATTTAATATATCCATATATGTTATTAATGCAGTTTAGAATACAATATTATTTTTCAAATAAAAATTCCTACTTTTATTTTATAAGTATACATATCCTTATATAGTACTCTTTATATAATTTTTTAAATATTAAAATATTTTTCTTTATATGTATGATACTTAAATTTATTTGGATGAAATATTCGTTTTAACATAATAAAATATTTTATATTAAAATTTAAATATAAGTATAATTTTTTTTTTGTGCTGAATATAATTTAGTAATCTATTATAAGCAGTTGGCTCCTCAGAAATCGAATTAGCTCTAGGTGATGTTAGGCCCAATTATGCGCCTGCAGTTTTTATCTTTTCCCCTGTGTCCTAATTAAATTAGGGTTAGGGTTTCAACTAAAAAGTCTCCCTTAATTTGATTCTCACTACTTATCCGCCTCTTTGTCGGAATTTCAACTGCGTATTCATCGCAAGTGAGAAGTTTCGATGACGCGAAAGATGAAAGCCGCGAAATTGGAATATTCGTCGTCGGAAGAAGACAAAAGAAAGCGGAAATCTACAACTGAAGCGGTGAGCGACGACGACGAGGCTAACGAAGACCTCAGCTTCAAAATCGTTCAAAAATCAATGCAGAGAACTGCTAAGACGAATCCTATGGACGACGGTGTTCTGGAAATAGTTATGAATTTGAAGGAAGAGACGAGTAAGAAAGAGAAGAAAAAGAAAAAGAGAGAGAGCAAGAAAGTCGAGGTTCCTGGATATGCTGCCCTACGCAAAATTCTTTTTTTTTTTTTGGAAACTTTTTGTATTCTTAGTTATTGAACCCGTATTTGGTTATTTGGGTTATGTTTCAGGAAACAAACGAGACAGATGCTGTTTTTAAAGATTTATGTAGCGAATTCCCTCTGGTATTGATTAGTTAACTTTAGGCTACTTCGCCTAGTATTCTTTCTTTGATTATGGTTTGTCCGTGTAGATTATTTCTTATTGATTATGATTTGTGTTGGACTGTTTGTACTTTGACCTGATCGGATAATCGCTCCTTCTAGATTTCATTTTGATAGAGTGGTTAAATGTATGTTTTGTCGAAAGGCTGATACTGAATCTGATGTTCTTTTCTGCCTGCAACTTTCTTAGACGGATAATGTCGACGAAAAAGAGAAGCCAGTGAATGATAATGCTGCTGAGGCTGCTAGCAAAGCTGCAAAGGATAATGCTGTTGAGGTTGCTAGTAAAGCTGCAGAAGATAATGCTGTTGAGGTTTCTGGTGAAGCTGTTGAAACCAATCCCGCTGTATTGTCTGATAATGCTGTCTTAAGGAAGCTTCTTGTGAGTTTGACTAATCAATGGGCATTCATGTTTTTGAGATAACCGACTAGACTGATAGTTCATGATTGTTTTTGTGATCTTAGCGGGGGCCTAGGTACTTTGATCCTCCCGATAACAGTTGGGGTGCATGCTATAATTGTGGTGAAGAGGGTCATACGACTGTCAACTGTACTTCAGCTAGACGAAAGAGACCTTGCTTTGTTTGTGGGAGTTTTGAACATAATGCAAAGCAATGCTCGAAGGTATATGCTCAACAATGTTGCTCCAAAAATTTTTACTGTTTCATGATAATTAAGTTTTTCTTGCTTTTAGATTTTCTGTTTTTAGTTGGTTGTTGTCTCTGCACACTAAACTAATGTCTTCATATCTCGTGCAAAGACCCATTTCCTTTTTCATCGTTGCATGTTCACTCTTATGTGCTTGGGATATAACATGAGCTGAGACTTATTACCATTGGACTGAAGACTCTTGCTTTACTTTATGGATTATTCAAATGATATAGTCTTTGTATGGATCTGATAAGAAGTGCGTGCACTTTTTCCATTTGATTCCCGTAACTTTACTTCAACTTTGTTTGTATACATTTGACATTGTTTTTTAACAAAAAACATTATTTCTGTTTGTAAATATATTTTGAAGATAACTATTAAAGACGTACTTCTACAGATGGGATTTTCAAAGCGCACACTAATAGAACAATTCAATTTCCTATTTGATTAATTAAACTTGAATTCATCATATCCTTAGCAGAGAAACATTGTTTAAGATATCTAATCTGCCTCCTTAAATTGCACAGGGGCGGGATTGCTTTATATGCAAGCAGCAGGGTCACCGTGCGAAAGATTGTCCTGAGAAGAACAATATTTCAAAGTTATGTATAAAATGTGGAGATTTAGGGCATGACATGTTCTCGTGCAGGAATGATTATTGCCCAGATGATTTAAAGGTCTCTTTATTTTGGTGACACATTGCTGCATTTTTTATTTATTTTTTTATCTTCACATATTTGACTACGTTTGAGTATTTGGCAGCAAATACAATGCTACATTTGTGGAGTATATGGCCATCTTTGTTGTAAAGACTATACTGATCCTGGGCCCAGAGAGGTTTCTTGTTATAGATGCGGTCTCTCCGGCCATACAGGTTTGGTAAGTTTTGTGTACATCCAAATACATTTTTTCAGTTCACAAGTATTATTGACTACATTGGAAGAGAAAACTTGTACAGGTTTGGTAAGAATGCAGGGAAAGCTTTGCTTCCCTTGTATCTCTTCTATTAGACAATGTCGGAACCTATTAAATGTTGTATTGCCGGTATATGGTAGGACTCGAAGATTGTTCATTTATTTTTTGTGCTGAGCGTATCATTTGTTCCTGATTCCTGAAGTGGGTCTCCAACAATCTCTTGTGTGAATTCTGTTCTGATGCAACTTTTATTTGTTCAGGCTTGCTCGGGGTCTCGTTGGGATACAAGTGACAAGTCCCGTTGGGATACAAGTGATAGGTCCCGTTGGGATTCAAATGATACAGCATCCGCTGGTTCATGCTACAAGTGTGGTATAATTGGACATTTTGCACGCGAATGCAGCAGCTCAGTCAAGGTGTGTTACACTTCTGCTCCCACTCTCTCTCTCAGCATTTCAATGATCCTGAGTTTGTGGGTGTTTTCACCTCCAGGTTAATAAGAGAAATCGTGAGCCATCAACCCCTAAGCAGAAAAAGAAGAGGGATCAATTGGATACGAGATCTGCCCCAGATGATATTGGAAAAATACGGGGAAAGAAGAAATCGAAAAGCACGGAGTTGAGCTCGCCTGCAAAAACAAAAAAGCGTAGAGGTGATTGGATTGGTGAAGATGATTATACTAGTAGCAGTAAAAGCAGAGATGGTCATTGGAGATCCCCAAGAGATAATAATAATAATAGGAAGGCTAAGATCCACTTCTCAAATGGTGATGACCATCATCATCATCATCACTATTCCCCCCCATTCGACAACGAATCCAGATTTCATCAGCGTACGTATTCGGCATCAAGATTTGGCAGTAATGCTAGTAGTAGTACTAGTGGCATTGGAAGAAACATTGATTGGTGGTAGCCTTTTCCATTTATATTCTTTTTCCCAACTGGGCCTGTATTTTGTAACTGAAACCTGATTTTTTTTTAAAGGGTTAAAATATGTTTATTCAATGTAAAATTAAACACCTTTTGTTTACTTGAGCAAAATTGTTTTCTATCAGTCTAAATCTTTTCTGACAATCCTTTAGTTTTCTCTATATAAAAATATCTAATCATGATTCACATCTCATGTTTGATAGTTGAATGTGGATATATGGAGTGTTATTTTTGTTTAGTTTAAACATATTGTGGGATGCACGATGCGTAGGGATGTCAATCGGGCTAACCCGTCGGGTTTCGGGCTAACCCTATCGGGCTGCGGGCTATTCGGTCCGGGTTGAATCGGGCTGAATTTTTATCGGGCTAAAAATTCTTGAACCTAACCCTAATCCACCGGTTTTCGGGCTGACCCGTCGGGTTGGCAATATTTACGAGTTTATTTTTGTAAAGATTTTCTCAAAATATTTTAACAACCCCTAAAACAAAATAAAAAAAGAAAATGATGAACCAACATAAATAAAAGACATCAAATATCAATATCTTTGCAAAACAAATAGTGATAAGTGGATAATCATAGTTTGAAAAGAAGAAAAACATCAATCCTTATATACCAACTAATTTAAGTAATAGAAGTACATTTCTCAACGTATAAAATGATAAAATAATGATTAAAAAATTAAATATAGCTTTCACTTGGGTGAACATAACAACGAGTGGCTAAAGGTTCTTGAAAGGAAGAAATGAGTAGGTACGCTAATTAGGAGAGTGACGAGTGGAAGACAGTGAAAGAGGAAGAAATGAGAGATTTTTCGATTTGAGGGTAAAGGACTACGTCATTGGGAGAGATTGATGAGATTTTGTGTGACGGAAAATTAGGTCTAGGAAATTAGGTATATAATTAATGGGTATAGTAGGATATAAATAATATTAGAAATAATAAATAATAAATTATTAAATATTGCCGGACCTACGGGCCGACCCGCAACCCACCGGGCTCAGCCCGTTCGGGCCGCCAACCCGTTCGGTTAAAAATAATTTCGGGTTGAAAATTTTTTACCCTAACCCGCATTTTAGCCCACCGGTTTCGGGCCGACCCATCGGTTTCGGGCTTTATTGACATCCCTAACGATGCGTACAACATTTGCAGTTGAAAATAACCATGCAACAATGTGCCATCTTTCTAGTGCTTATCCAATTGGGATTATTTATCTTCACTTTTATGATTTTCAAGACAGCGAAATTCTCTCCAAGAAACAAGGTTAAGTCGTGCCAAAAAAAAAAGAAGAAGAAAAAAAAGCATTATTTCGGCCGCTGCTGCTGACGCAATTTCCTTATTTGGAACTCATGTGAAGGTTCATACTTGGGCAAACTGATGGATATAATAAACTTACAATTTGAACAAAAAATGTAGAGAGAGAATAATTAAATACCAAAAAGAGACAGTTTTTTGAAGATCTGACTGACCTCTTGGGATCACAAGGTAACGGTTCTGTCCTGAAATACTCATCATCAAGAGCTTCCTTTGCTGTTATTCTCTTCAATTCATCCACAAAAACAATAAAAAATAAAAAAATGATAAGAGCATTGCTTCATCAATCGTTTTCTGAAACAACATCATCGAAGCGAAATATCGAAGTGTATACCTTAGATGGATCAAGAGTGAACATCCTATCCAATAAGTCCAATGCACGACTGTCCAAGCTAGAAACAACACAACACAAGAGGGGTGGGGGGGGGGGGGTTGGTAAGTTGTAAACAAATGAACCAAGCACCTCTTGCAATAATTACTCACTGTCTGAATTTCTGTCTAAATCTCCTTTTTACAACTCTAATTGGCTTATAATTCTCATACAAAGGAGTCTCCGAGACTCCAGGCCAAATCTTCTCGTCAGGAGTGCCACAGATGCCATAAATTCTATCTAATTGGTGCGGCTGCAAAAGATTAACAAACATGTGAAATTACCATCAATGCATGGCATTGGATAATAGTGAATGTGGACTGTACTACCTCATCTACCCCACGAAATATTGCTTTCCCATGGAGAAGCTCAGCAAAGATGCAACCAGCTGACCAAATATCAATAGCAGGGCCGTAGTTTATGGCCCCGAGCAGCAACTCTGGGGCCCTGTAAGATTGAAGCAGACTATCTAGTCATATTATTGGATCATATGAGGCGGTGGTAGATGCCATATCTTACCTATACCATAAAGTAGTTACACGATTTGTAAGTTCAGTATCACTCCAGCTTGACATCCTCCTGGATAGACCAAAGTCTGCAATCTTCAAGTTTCCTTTGTTGTCTATCAGAAGATTTGAACCTGAAAGCAAAGACAGAAAAAAAGATACTAGCATAGATGATAGAAAATAAATAGAGCTAAATAGTTAGTTCAAAATGTAAACCTTTGAGATCACGGTGAAGCACTTTATTTACATGACAGTAGTGTAGCCCTGTCAAAAACTGTTTCATATAGCACTGAAGAAAAGAGTTCATCAGTTTGTCACTCATCTTATCAATAAACTAAATATCCCACACCCATTGCAATACCTTAATCTGTGGCACTGAAAATCTAATCCCATGACGTATAGCAAGGCCCTCTAGGTCATGGTCCATGTACTCTAACACCAAAAAAATCCCACCTCTGTACTTGTTTCCATCTGGAAAACGAAGAAGTGGATAAGAGAGCTATCACTACTAAAATATGATGAACACACTTAATTGTCTCATCACATCATCGCGTATATTTGATAAGAATTATACATCATATACCGCGCACAAACTATGAGAATGTACCTGGTGCAGGTTGCTCATCCTTCTCGTAGCCTTGATTAGAAATTACCAAAGGCAAATGTAAGATATTAAAACACTACTACAAGATCATGAACACTTTATTATCTCATCACATTGTCGTGTAGGCTTAATAAGACTTCTCCAAGGTATACAATATAAACTCTTGAGAATTTACCTGGTGCAGATTGCAGATCATCCTGCTCAGGGACTTGATGGAAATTACCGAAAGCAGATGTAAGAGATTAAAGCACTCCAAAAAAGTAGGACCTAGAGATTTGAATGGTAAATAAAATAATGAAAGGGAAAAAGAACTCATAAGAATACCAGTAGAGGTGATAATCTCTTTCAGCTTGATGACATTTTCATGTTGAAGCCCCTGTAATATTTTAATTTCACGGATTGCTGACATGGGGAGCTGCAGGAATACACCCGGAAAAATTAATAACCATATACTGGGGGTTTTCAATATAATTAACAAGAACCATCTCATATGGAAACGATAACGGAGAACATCAAAAGACCAGGCTGAAAAGGCATACCCCATTACTTTCCATTCTTATCTTCTTCAAAGCAACAATCTCACCAGTTTTGATTTCTCTTGCCATGTAAACTTGGCTGCAATAATAATTTCCACCTCAGTTAAAAAGGAAAGTCCATATTCATTAGTAAATCAACATGATTTTGCATAAATGATCATCACACCATGCATCTTACATACACGGGTCACATATAACCATAAAGTCCCATTCCACCTCAAACGGGCATTCATCCACTTGGTGAGACATGTATCTCATCAACATTGTATGCCATATAGCAAGTTTAAGAGCATCTCATTAATCAAAGAGTAACTTGAGCCTTCAGTCCCAACATAATTTGCACCCAATCTTCTCAATCAGAGTTCAAATTAATAGGCTTCATTTGAATCTATCCGCGGGTAGCATATCCTTGCAGTACGAAATCAAAACAAAATCAAATATTAGATGATATACCCATAAGTCCCTTCCCCAATCTGCTCCATTTTCTCGAAGCAATCCATGGTTCGAGAGCCACCAACTGGCAGTTCAGTAACGTTTATCTGCCCTAGAGCCGCTTCCTCCATTCCTGTTTACCCGCACTTGAATTCACTGATTCTTCAAAAATAAACAACCATGTAGTTGAGACTGGAATCCGAGCTTAACAAGAGGAATCTTTGAAAATTAGCCAATACCTTTATTAAATGACGATCTCTCGAATGAATATTATTTAATAACACGCACTTATTTGCAGTCTTACTCAAGAATCTTCTGAACCGTTCGAGCCATCAAAGGGATGAAGCTGACAGTAGCGACCACTAAATTCAATAAATCACATAAAACCACCATGCGTGCATGATTCAAGAAAATCTTTAATGTAAAGAACGCAATCCCCAAAACCACAGAAAAAGAAGTGAAGCATATCAGGAATGAAGAAAGAATATTACCTCTCCAAACTTGGAATCAGACGTCGTAGATTCCTACGGACTGCGGCAATCTTTCTCAACACAACTCAAATCAATATTTCCAACACTCGTTTCGTTTCTTCAGGAATCTTCGATTCGCTTTTTTCAGTGTCAAAACTGAGAATTGAAGCAGAAATAAATGGAGCGAGGGAGATGGTTCGATTGAATGAGTGTTTGTGGAAGTTGGAAGAAATGAGAGGGAAAATAGTCTCTGTTTCATTCCGTTTACAACGGTCGTTATATTTTGCTTTTCTTTTTTCTTTTTTTTTCCGTTTTGAAAAATACAACTACTTTTTTTTTTTCGTTAAGTTCTTGAAATTATTGATTAACATAAAGTGAACAAAAAGAATATAAAATCTTGAACAACTGAAATAAATAATCTGTCACATGCTATGAATTTTATTTAAAAGATTATATATTGAGTTTGAAATAGTGTTGACATGCCATTTTATTTTAGCAAACATTGTCTAATGAGAAAGAAATCCTTCCAAATATTATTTGCATAATTGGTTTAATTAAGAAATATAAGGCTGTGTATAATTATAAATATAATGACATTGACGCACCCTAAAGGAACGAACCATTTCCCATTTTCTCGAATTGAACAATAAATTAACTTAATGATATTTGTGTTGCATCAAATAATAATATAACTATTATTACGTAAAATATGGGAAAAAAGAAAACACAAATAACCAATTTGCAATAATTAATAGTTATAAACTTACAATTTATCAAATAAATAATTGAACTCTGTACAAATTAATTAGTGCAAATATATAAAAATAATTATTTTTCTTATCCAAAAACCTTAGTCACTATTATGTACACATGCTAGAAATGTTCAAATTTATATAAACTTCCACAATTGCCCTTACTATTAACCTATGAATTGCAGGTTTATTTATTTGACCAATCATTATTAAAAAAAAATTAATTGTTATATATTTACCAAATCTTCAGTTAAATCTTAATCATGTATTTTTAAGTAATAGATAAAGAATTCAGCGAATGGTGTTTGCAATTTGAATGAAACTAAATATATTTTTTCTAATTTTCTTAGAGTAATTTTATGATTTATTTTAAGAGAAATTAATTAATTTTTTAAACACAATTTTTACTGTAATGAACAAACTAAATGGAAAAATAATTAAGCGAACAGTTAGCGACAATTTGCAATTTCTATTGGCACCGATTACATTTCTTTTTTATTTGCAACTCTTATAAAAAAATGATACTAAAAAAAATAGTAATATATATATATATATATATATATATATATATAGGGAGTGGATCCCATGCTAAAATCTCCTAAGTCTTAAATAGGATAATTTTCGTCCTTTGATTTTAATAAGATCTACGGTCCTTTTTTTGGTTCATTTGTAATCATAAATGAATAAAGCATCGTGGTCAATTTTTTAAATATGAGAAAGGGCATTATAGACCAAATATTCAACCCACTATCCCTACCATCTTTGTTTCCATATTTTTCGTTCATGAATCACACATATTTTCCAAAAGATATCGGCAGTCACCATCATCACAAATGCTAAATTGTTTGATATTTTCATTCTTTCGACTGAAATTTGCTTTTAAAATGAAATTATTGAATAACTGCCAATGGAAAATACTAAAAGTACCCCTGACGGATTTTTAAAAAAAAATATTTGAATAAAAGCATCCCATGATCACAACCATCCATTACTTTGAATCTAATGACTACAAATCATTCCTATTTAGCATATTTTCTCTTATTAGCATATGATCCATTCTCTCTCTCTCTCTATATATATATATATATAGAGATATAGAGGAGGGATCATATAAAAAAAAATTCCCCATGTGAGAAAAAAGAATGAACCATTTCCATCAGATCTAATAAAATCAATGGTTGATAATGAATCAAGCAACAACTAAAATGCAATCAAGCAACAAAATAATCAAGCAACAACTAAAGCACAATCAAGCAACATTGCAATCAAGCTACGACCTGAATACAATCAAGCAATGCCGTGAATGCAATCAAGTATCTTTCTCACTTTCTCACGTTAAGAGTTTTCTCACTGGATCCACTCCCTATATATATATATAGAGAGAGAGAGAGAAGGGATCATATGCTAATAGATTAAAATATGCTAAATGAGAATAATTGTGAGCTATTAGATTAGATGTGATGGACGGTTATGATGATTGTTTTTTATTATTATTTTTTAGTTATTGCATAAGGGTAAATTAGAGAATTTAAATGTTGCAGTTATTTAATAACCATAAATCTGAGAAATCTCAGCCTTAGATTTCATCAAAATCAATGGATGAAAATCATTCCTATTTAACATATTTAATATTTTAGCATGAGATCCAATCCTATATATATATATATATATATATATATATATGTTGGAATAAAAGTAAATATTTTTCGTTTACAACGTGTGCAATGCTTTAGAGAGAGTTGTGAGGCACGAATCTAATCTGAAATCGGAGTAGACAATTAACATAGAAAATAGAATGTCTCTTGTATTAGTTGAACTCATGATTAATTTAATTGATTATGGTCGTCGCTAACAAGAGGAGAATGAATGGTCGTGAAAAAGCAACCAACGCAGCAGCCATGTAAACTTTTTCAGACAGAATATGTAAAACAAAACACCCATATCTGGTCATAATTAGTGAATAAAAACTGAATGATACATTCTGGGCTTGTAATTGAGCTTGGCCGGAGAAAGGAACAAGTATATTTATATAACCGATTTGCCTACTGTCCTAAAAACTCTGCAAAATGAATGTCCAATCTAGGATATGAAGGCAGTTGGTATAGCTACATCATATAATTTCAACAGAATATTACACATTTCTACTCCTAACCAAGAAAAGCATTATATCTGAGTTTCTCATTTATCTGCATTTGCAGCAATTGCAAATCTTAAATGCTATCACAAAGGCATCTACCCAAGTTGAAAACACTGATATGAGCTTTACTCAAGTCACCAAACAAACAAAAAAAACTATCTAAATGTTTCACTCCAAAACATGGTTTAGATCAGCCATGAATGCAGATGATCCAAATTGTCATTGGTTTTGGATTTGGCCTCACAATTAAACCTAGGCAAGGATCTAAATGCAATACACTTATGAATATGAAAAAATCATTACTAAAAGGTACCTGCAGCAGCAGGAGACCAGAGAACACTGCCTGTGAGTTCTGTAACAGTAAACCTTGGAAATCACAATTCCAAGATATGTAAACTGTAAAGCATTCATTTTTCAGCTAATGTGGTCTAACACGAAGTTAGAAAACCTTAAAAATCAACATATTCATCACAACCTTGCATTCTCCAACTTCCAAAATCGATACATACGAACATTGAGTCACAACGGCAAATCAAATGGGGGCGGAAAACAAAATCATTGCCAACACCAATATCCAATTAGCTAATTCATCTACCTCCTCAAGTACTCGAGCCAAGCAATGTAAAGAAAATCGCCTCAGTAATATCCAACCCCAGTCATATCATTCCTTGAAAACTTCTCGGCTTCAGCACCATTTCCCAACACCAAAAGCCTCCCATTCCGCCGAACTGCAACCTCTCTGATTCGACGAACAAGGCCGGTTATTGGATCTGTGAAAATCTTAGTCTCGAGGTTTCCTTCCACGTACAATATGGAACCCGGGGAAAGACTCTTAACGGCGAGCGCCCCCAATCCCTCCGGATAAACAGAGACCCTGTGCCACTGCACCGCACAGCGATTAGCATATTCACGCGGCTCCTCATTGTCTAACGGCCTCCGATTGTTGCGAATGCCGCCCGTTCCGAGTGAGATTAGGGTTACCACTGTCCCGCTCTTCAGCTTCTTCTGAATCGGCGCCTGGCCCACCTGCCCCACCAATATCGCCTTGTAAATGCCGATGTCCAAACCGTTTTCAAGGGGGCGATCGCCGCTAGCGCGCTTCTTGTTTGGAGGGGTGGAGGATTCGGGGGAGAAATGGGGTGAGTCTGACTCGGAATCGGAATGCGACTCCGACTCGGCGGAGGAGAAACTTTTGGTGCAGAAAGGCAGAGATGGGTTTGATCGACGACAAATTGGTCCGCAATTTTGGAGAAAGGCGCCGGATATTCTTCTAGAGAGAGAAAACGCCATTGAAATGGTACTGAAGCTGCTAAACCCTAGTGAGGTTTAGTTGGCTGAGTTCTAAATTTAACTCAGAATATCATTTTCCTCGAATTTTTTTTATATACAAAATTAACAAGTTTTCTAAGGTAGCCTATAAATATAGTTTTCAATTTATATTTTTTAATAGATTAAACTAAATTAATTTGGTAAATTTAATTGATTCGAGGAACTCCACCCTTTAAAAATTTCGAAGTGAATAATATCAATTTAATCAACAATTTTGAATGACTATTCATAGTTTAGCGACAACATATAATAATAGCATTATAAATGCCTACAAATTTTTTTTAACGGGTAATTTATTGATAATGATAGTAGCCACTAAATTTTTCTTACGCATGCCTTAAAATTATTATTGTAAAAATTTCAACATAATATGCTAAGCAGTCTCTAGTTGAATCGAATATTCTTAAATTTTTGTGTATCTAATTAATTTGACGAGGTGCCTAGTAAATTCATGTGCCTATTTTTTTTACAGTTTTCAACAAGTAAATAAAATTTATATAATTTTAATTTTTATTTATTAATATTTATTATAAATATTAAATATAAAAATTAGCCTACCTATTAATTACCGTTTAGAAAATACTTAAGCCCAATCTAAAACGCCCAAACGCTTAATAATTTTTACAACCATGCTTAAAATTAATCAAAGTATTTTGAGATTTATTTATCTTTATAGCTCCAATTACTTAAAAACTCAAGAAAAATCGAGTCAATTTTTATAGTAAACAATTATTCAAACTCTCGAGATATTAATTATTAAAAAGAATTAGAGAGGGAGCTACCGAAATTGCCAAATTTTCTCCGCTTTCTCAGTTGAAATTGCTATCATCAATATAATTACGTACACCCATGAAATTGATCAAGTAAATAGCCAAAATAAAAATGTTCATACTCAATTACCATGACATTTTGTTCTGACATCTGTTGTTATTAAAATAAAATAAAAAAAGAATATCTTAAACTAAAAAGTGTTCTGTTACTGGCAACGAAGGAAGGATTCTTGGACAATGGATATAATGGAAAGACGGAGATTTTCTTTTTTGTTTATTTTAAGAAAAAAAAAATCGGAATAGAAAAACATTCTTTTGCAGGTGGGATTAATTCTCTAAAACTTGATATTGAAACGTGAGACTGGATTTTACCATATGTAACAGATATTTGGGTACACAGGCATACCAAGAAATGTTGTTACACACAATGAAACTTATAACAAAATATAAAACAAATTCAAATTTGAGATTAAAAATGCACAACAAAGCTTTGAAAGAAGAAGAAAAGTCTGGCGTAAAGTTAATTCTAATACTTGTAAAATTCTGACCAAAAAAATATATATACTGGAAAGAAAAACGAACAGGCTGTATTTAGCTCCAACTACAATAACAATGGATAAGATACTACTAAAAAAAAGTTAAATAATGGATAGAAATCAAACAAGATAATGTAATGCTCTCGGTAATAATAGAGGATAAGATAATATATTTGATAGCTCACAAACTATTCTATACGACCGTTAACCCAGACCTTCTGGTTTCTAGTTCTAAATAAGATTTCTCCCATCTTTAGAACTTGTTTATTTTTTTTTTCAAAATCAACAGTTAAAGCTTAATTAAAATTTTTATGATTTGTTTTTAAGAAAATCTGAGAATTGAAGCATACAACATCCTTCAATTAACTAGATTAGATAAAGCAAGCCTAGGGTCTGTAGTCACGTTATGTATCGATTTCTTCAGCAGAAACAGAAACGGCAACAGTAGAAACTTCAATGCATAGAGTTACATCCTTTTTTGATTGTATACTGTGCAGCCATACTAAAACACTAAAAGATCCGACTACTTACCAGCTGTATATACCTTCCACCCAGTTGACGAGCTTCATCCTCGTTTTCCCACATCACTGCACAGGTTTTGCAACTAGTTTTTTAATCTTCTCGACACGCATGAAATGGAACTCATTTTTATAACTAAATAAATGCTAACCTCGTTGTGGGACTGATCGTGCTCGATGAAATCCAAAGCATCTTCTTTGGTGACTACATCCACACGGCTCACTCTGTTTTTGTGTGTCACACCATATATCTTGTCTGCAACCTTCACTAGCTCCGACCGGAATGTTGTAGTGATGAACTGAGTGCTCGCCATGTCCGCCAGACGACGAACCATATCTATGAAAACTTCGTTAAAGAGCCCCCCCCAGAAAAATTTGGAAACAGAAAATAGGCATTGATGTCTTAGTTTTAAATAGCGAAAAGCGAAGAGAAGCGACAAGGCCAAAATCAAAGCGATGGAGCAAAGCGAAGCGAAGCGAACGCTTCACGTATGCGAAGCGAAGATTACGAAAAAAAATATGTACACATTATATATACAATTATACACAATTTATTACTTAAATAAATAATTCCAAAATGACAAATATGCAAAATAGAAAACAAACAAGACATAGAAATATAGCAAAATTTAAACATCCAACTTAAAACATTTAAGTTCAAGTGTTTAACAACCAAACATATATCCCAACATATTTTAAAATCCTACAAGACGTATTCAATAATTCATCAAAATTCAGCAACAATTTCAGCAACAATTCATCAAATTCAGCAACAATTTCAGCAGCAATTCATCAAATTCAGCAACAATTCATCAAATTTCAAATGCCTAGATATCAAAATTCAGCAACAATTCATCAAATTTCAAATGCCTACATATCAAAATTCAGCCACAATTTCAGCAACAATTCATCAAAGTTCAGCAAAATTCAGCAACAATTCAACAAATTTCAAATGCCTACATATCAAAATCAGCACCAATTCATCAAATTCAACATACCCACCCAATACCCACATCAATTTAAATATATATTTGAGCAATTTAGCAACATAAAGATGGTTTGATTAAAAAAACAAAACAAAACTATACACTGCTGCTGCTGCTTGCTGCTGGTGACGGGAATGCCCAGCGGCGCGCTGGGGAAGGGGGAGAAGCAGGCGCGCTGGGGAAGGGGGAGAGGCAGGGACAGCAAGGCAGGGACGACTAGACGAGAGTCGTGGGCGATGGGCGATGGGCGTGGGCGAGACGCGATGGGCGAGAGCTGCAGGTGGCTCGAGTCGATGGAGAGGTGGGTGCGAGAGGACGTTCGATGGTTAGGGTTTATTTTTAGGTTATATTTACCAAAAAAATTGATTAAATAAATAAAAAACGAGTTTTTTTTTTCAGAGCGCTTCACCACCGTGAGCGCTCGCTTCGGCTCGCTCGTCGCTCACCTCGCTTCAGGGCGCTCCGGGCGCTTTTCCAACGCTTCGCGTTCGCTCGGCGCTCCGGCCGAAAAAAAGCGTTCACCCCCATTTCTAAGCGCTGAGCGCGCTTAATCGCGCTCCGAGCGCGCTTTTTTAAACTAAGATTGATGTTGATGAAAGCAGATAGAAAATTGTAATGCTATTGATATAAAATGCAATGACGAGAGAACAAGCATGAAATCAAGGATACTGCCGACAGCAGTTCTGTACTGGGGATCAAGTGCTGCATCGATCTCATCGAAAAGGTAAAATGGCGCAGGATCACATCGCTGTATTGCAAAGATGAGTGTCAGAGCCACCACAGTTTTTTGACCCCCGGATAACTGTTTCATGGACTGCGTCTCCCCTTGCCCAGTGAAAGAAACCTACCACAAGAAGAAACCAGTGATATACAATCCTAATTAACAATAAGACAATAGTAAGTAGCACAATATACCTTCACTTTAACACCAATGTATTTCTCGACCCTGCCCTCAGTTTCCACTGGACGAGGTTCATCATCATCTTGATCATTATCCGCATCATCATTATTATCCTGTAAAGTAGTTGAACTGTATTAGTCGCACGCATAACAATCTCTTGAAAACATATAACAGAATACTGAAAGAAACAAGCCGAGAACAACAGATGTTGCCGCTTGCTAACAGTGCACTAGGTACCAATTCACTCAATTCATGCATTTTCACTCAATTCCTTTACAAGACAAATGAAAGTTGCAATAACAGTTTATGATCAATTACATTAGACCTTTAGATACAAAACCATTCAGTAGCAGGATTCCTCATATTGTTTCATTGAAAGCATGATTTCTCGTGTTTTTTCATATGGCATGAATCATAACATACGCAGCAGGACCCAAAACTTGAATATGAACAATTATGAAACAAAATAAACTAACGAAACAATCTGAAGATATTTCAGATACATTGAATCCAAAAGCCTAGTAAATCTCCAGAGCATATGATTTTAATATTTAATAAGCAAATAGCCCATTATTGGACCAAGCATGCATATTGCTCCTTTGCAGCATAATCCTCTTTCGTTTTTTGAGAGTGCGTTTTAGAACTCTCTTTTCGCTCTTGAACAGAACAAAATGATCCATAGCAACAATACTTCAAGAGTGTACCAAAAAACAAAACAAAAAAAAAATTATAATAATGTCAAGCTGTAATTTATTGTATTTATTTGATACAGTATACTTCATCAAATAAGAATATCTTGTCTCGTACTTGGGGCGCAGTGGTGCAAGCACCTTACCTGTGACCAAGAGGTCACGGGTTCGAGATTTCCCGAGACGTTTTGGTGTGAGTTTAAATAAATGCATTTCTATTCAAAAAATAATAATATCTTGAAACAAAATTTCCATTTATTCTCAGCCAATGAGACAGCACGTAAGTATAATACAAAAAAAGAGATCTCATTAAAATCTCGAGAAATAACGTGCAAAAGATTTCCAAAAATTAAAAGAAACAACGTACAAAGCTTCCACCAAACTTGGATAATAAAGGACTAATTTTGTCACTGTTCGAGTAATAATCTTGGAATAAAAAATTTTGCTGCTGAGTTATTGTTTAGTTTTGCGCATTCGATGAGTATATGGGGACCAGAACAAGACGAAGTCAAAACAGTTCATGAATGTTACTTATGACAACAAAATTGCAAACCTTTCTCTTCATCATAACCAAAAAGCCATGACCTCCTTGCACGAGTTCAGAAAATACTTCTCGAAAATGTTTGGCTACCCCTTTAAATGTACGCTCAATCGATTCATCCTTCCTCATATCCAAAACAGATATGAGTTCTTTGATTTTCTATCAAAAAAGAGTTTAATATTAAATAAAACGACTAGTCCACCCACATATGATATCGAGACTTCAAAGGAGAAAATCATACTAGGATAAATGACTTTACCTCATCACCAGCATCCAACTCGGCTTGTCTTTTCTGGAGCTCTTCCCTTTGCTCTGTGAAATTGACATACTGATCAAGTGCCTTTTTGTTAACATGGCTGAATTGTTTAAGTTGCTCATTACACTTGTGAAGCAGTTTATATAATTCTTTAATACTTTTCCGCTTGTACCTATACCAAACATCACAGCAAAATTAATCACTAGGAAAAGCCCTAATAGGCTGATAATAATTCACCAGAAATAATGTAGGTTTAAAAATGATCAATCAGAGGTACCTGAAGCACCGAAAGACCTAAAAACAGAATAATAGCATAGCAGATAATAGGTATCAACTTATGCTATGGTAATATGGATAAGTTTGAATAGGAGTTAATAAGTCATTCAATTTGATAGTGTGGTTCGACTGTCAGATGACTTGCATTCCATAAGATTGATTCATTTGCTTCTAAGGTTGAACAGTTTCAAAGAGAGATTCTATAAATGTAGCTTAAAGTTACAAGAGGAAGAAAATTAGAATTTAAAGCATGAATCTACCACCACAAGTTAGATAAGGCAATCACATTTCCTGTTCACCAGAATGGCCAAGTTATCACAAAAAAATGCCAAAATCCCAGCCAACCCTCAGTCCACCGATCTAGAGTTCATTATCTACCACAAATGGGAATACTCTTTTCCTGACCCAAGGAATGAGTCCATGCAGAGACATTCATCTCCTATCTTGCTTATTCAGATCAGATTGATTTGTTAATAGACCTGAAGTAATACAGCAGCATGATGTGCATAGTACATTTTATTCTTTACTTTCGTTTCAGAAAGTACAAGAATTGAACATAAGGCATGCTGAAATGCTATTCAAGGTAAGATGATGAATGAAGCTTGTTTTTCATGTTAGCATATAAGAGTACAGCACTGGTTACCATAAATCGTATGCATTAATGTACATACATCATAATCAGTGATATATTTATATAATGCAATACACATCAGTACTAAATATAATTATTACAAACTCTCACCAAAACTAAGGAATAGCCTAGCCAATAAAAATGTAGCCTCTTTCAATTATCTTATGTTTAGATGGAGCCTAAGATTACATGAACAAAGAAGTTCTCACAAAACTCCTTGTTCTTGCAGAGTACCCAAGAAATGCACTTAAACACTTTTAATAAACTCAAACACTGGAATAAATAGAGAAGTGGCACTTTCCTAGTATAGAAAAGCTTCTAAATCCTATGACCCTAAGGAATTTGTAAATAACAAGGAATAAAAATAACCAATATTAACATGAAACATGAAATAATTAAAATTATAAAACATTGCAGAAAACCCCAATGTAGACGCCCAAACCATCCTCACATGTATGCATGGGGCGTAATCTCATCTCCATCAAGTTCTCAAATAACAGGACTGGAGGCGGGGGGATTATAAGCACAGTTAAGTGAGACTTTTTTTTTACTGTCAAATATATCTATATGACCAGATAACTATAGATGTAGCTATCCTTTAAGGATTCTATCCAAGCATCTTCAACATAATTTGACAAGTTCTATGTAAATCGCAAGCTAAGCATAATTTGAAAAAACAAATATTCCAGCAAGAGATTATAGTAGAGCAAGCAGTAAGATATGATTCTAGTGGAATAGTAGAATTCCGATATGAAGATTACGTTTCAAAAGCATCAGATGACAGGGGACCTAATTCCCGGATTTTCTTCGAATATTCTTCATGCTTGGCCACATATATATTTTTCTTACTCAACAGCTGTTCCAGTTCTTTCGCTTCATCCTGGAGTATAGTTTGATACTCGTCTTCTAATTTCTACAAATGCAAGAATGCATCTTAGGATCCAAAAACAAATTCATAAACATAAAACATGCACAGTATTACAAAGGAAATCGAAGAATAAAAAACCCAGTATTACCTTTAGCTTATCTTTTTCAACTTTAATGTCATCAATCTTCCTATTCCTATCATCTATACAAGCAGTTACTCCTGTCGGAAATATAACCATGTTAAGATGCGGTAAAGTTAACTGAAATTAAGTTAAGTTGGAGAATGAAGAAAAATAAGTTTCACTTTTTAGCTCTTCAATTAAGTGATCAACTGATGAAATAGCATCTAATAGATCCTGTTTTTTCAACTCAGCTTCGGTTTGCAACACGTCATTGTCTGAAGAAAGCTTTACAGCCTCCAACTCTTCTTTCCTTCTAACAAGATTAGTAGATAGATTCATCTCCAGCTCTGCTTTTCTTGTTTCAGTCTGTCAATGACAATGTCAATTGTATATAACGAGAACCATAAAAATCATCAATCCAGGAAAAAAGTTTAATTTAACACCTAACCTCCATGCGGTTGCTCCTGCAGGTAATTAGCTCCTCCTTCAGACTAGTTATTTCAGGGTTCAATCGTGAAAGAGACTCTTTCTCTTCTGGAGTCAAGTGATCAACAAGTTCTGTTCCCATTTCATCTTTCTTCATAGCAATATTAGCTCGATTCTGCTCTATTTGATTCAATACACTGGAAAGCAGCTTTTTCTGAGAAAAGAAAGTAACATATTTAAAGATAAGCATATCAAATGAAAATAGAATGAGGGATTATAATATTTGAGATCCTATGTTTTTCAAGGTACTCACTTTTTTCTCAAGTGACTTCAAAATGGAATGCTTTTGCTTCTCAGCATTCATCGTATCCTGCTTCAGCTGTTCAAGTAAAGATTTTTCATGAGCCAACTTGGCATCATTTTTTTGCTGCTCTGCCACTAGCTCGTTGATTTTCTGGTCGATCAGTGGGGCATGTTAAGTAAAAACAAAATACCAAAAGTGGATACAGCATATTCACCACAATGTGAATCCACGAACAAAGAATGACCTTGCAACTGATGGAGTTGCATCATTTTAACGAATTGCAAGAAACTAGCAGTAGTTGGATAACATTACATATACAAGCAAACACGATTTTTATGTTCAAATGTCGTATAAACAAGATACTGCAGACTCCAAGCACACAGAAGCAAGCATGGCAAATGGAGGCTTTGAAAACAAGCATCTATCTTTAGTGATGATAACATCTTCCTTATGAGATGACAGCCGAAATGCTGACTTATATTATGCCTCATACGCCAGTTTTAAGTAAAAAGTAGTCTTAAACAAGGACCAAGAGGAGGACAGGGATTTACTACCACGTCAAAAAGAAATTTCTACAAGAAAACAGATATATGGCCAGGAAATACAGAACAAGAATAAAGACATACTATTCATAAAAAATCCGCCAGCCTAACCCTACAAGAAAGTAGATATATGATCAGAAAATACAGAACAACAATAAAGACACACTACCAGATAAACCCAGTCAAAGAAACAACAAAAATTGTTCAAAAGGATATATTGAAGTTCATCTCTGATTTTATTCAATTCATCTTCCTTTTCCTTAATGGACTTCATATTTTCTCTAATAGTGCTCATAAATTTCAGTTTGGAACGCCTGTGGTCATAAAACCCACCAGTCATGCCACCCTTTTTGTTCACCTGATCACCTGCAGGAGTGAACTTCAGGATGCAAACAATATCCAAACAAAAAAGCCAAAAGCAAACAATATGGAGTTAAATAGCAACCTTCCAATGTGATGCAGTCCAAAGCATCAGCACGGGCAACTCTAGTTGCAACATCTAAATCTCGGCAAATTACTGTCTTAGCAAATACCTATCAATTTAGCAAAAGAAACACAACATGCACATGAACAAATAATGCCATCAATAATATACTCATAATAAGCAATACCGAAATGAATCAGATCAAAATGATAAATGTCAGACCTGTAGTAACAAGTGTGTGAAGCAAGCACATACTATCATAAGAAATCTGACAAGCATCATGATAAACAGTACCAACATATCCAACTCATGTTGTAATTACCAACCACCCAAATGAGCTATTTTTAATTCTTCAGCACAAAGTAAGAATTGGTTTGTAATTTTTTGATAAATCCCAAGCAACAATCAGTTATTTTGCGAGTAAAAATAGACATTTTATAATGCCAACCTGACCAAATGCTGAACGATATTTCTCTAAGAATTTCAATTTCTTTAAAAGCGGTATCACATCAGAGCTCTGTGGATATGTAGCCTGTGGAGCTTTCACCCTGTTCAAGGGTACAAATGTGACACGACCACCTTTCTGTGCATTGAGGTGTGCAATTATTTTGGTTGATATATCATCATTTTCGACCACCACATGGAATAAGCTGTACAAAAAAGGAATACATTAGTACATAAAGAAAAAACATAAGATTTTATTAGATGTTGCATGTCTGGCAATATTCTTCATTGCTAACAAATCAGAGCAAGAAGGGAAAAGAAAAGGAGAAACTAAACTTTTAATTTGGCTAGACGCCACCGAACAAAACAACAAGAACTACTTTACCTGTTTCCAGCAGTAACTTCAACAGCTGTGAAATATTTATCATCGCACTCCAGTAACTCAATAACAGGCCCATATACTCCATCAATACCATGCTGGTCACATATCCTCCTCACAGAATTCAGTCCTCTTCTTATATCCTGAGAAAGTCGAGAAGAAAGTACAGAAATACTTAGATTTAAGGGCAAGGAACATAGAAAAGAAGGAAATATGGATGCAAAAAGGAAAACACACAAAGCTTTATTCTCCTTGTGTATAGTCAGCAGGAGACATAATGAGCTAGCCTGCAGCTAAAAGATAGTAAAAAATAGAGTGAAATGGATAAAATGAACATGTTACGGGTCAGATTTATTCAAACAGGCTGTGCATGACAAAGCTAGGATAGCAGGAGCAAATATCAGATTTCCTTTTTATTTACGTTGCTTTTATCGAGTATTTCAATTCTGCACCGGTTAGTCCTACTTTTAACCGTTTGTATTTCTTTTTTATCTTGAGTTATTCCCAACTCCTACCTTGAGGGATATAAACACCCTCTTTGGCAGGCAGCTATGGATAAGACAATATGTGCTCTTATAAGTAGTGGTATTTGAGAATTGGTGTCTACACCTCTTTCGGCAGACATTGTAGCTTTGTGCTGGACATTCACTTTAAAGCATCATAAAGATGGTACTATTAAAATGTAAAAAGCTCGTCTTATGGCAAAAGTTAACATCCAGACTACTATGTGACATTTTTCCTACTGCTAAATTGAACTTTATTTGGATCTTCTTCTCTTTAGTCATAAATCATTTTCGGCCAATGTATCAGCTTCATGTAAAGATGTTTTTCTCTTAGGGGATTAGACTCTCTGTTTTTTATTCCACAAACCACCCTTGATTTAATTCCGTAATCATTTTGTTCAGAAAAAGATGCTTAACATATTCAAAATTAGGTTGCTTCACCCTAGATTCTCAAGGATCAATTTTTTGGCACCAGCATGTCATGTTTCTCCTTCAAATTTTGTCACAACGCAGTTCATTGCATGGGTGTCATAATGCAAATCTGGTTGTCGAATTGTTATTGATATCGTTCATCAGCACCATGAAACAATTACTGACATTTCCATTGAAAGCATATTGTTTGTCCACCCCAGGCCCCTTTCTTAAACAATAATCACTTCCACCGTAAATTAATATTTCCAAACCAAGAAACAATTATGCATCAACCATCATGCCTAACAATGAGTTTGAAGAAAAAATTAAGAGAAATCCAACTAGCAGAATGTGCAGTAATATTATCAAACGTACGGAATTTTAGCACATATAAAGCACTCACCCCTGGAGTCGCATGATCAAGGCTTTTCTCTGCTTTAAGAACCTCCGACTTGAGCCTTTCAATTTCTTTAGTTTGCTCACTTTCTCTTCCCCACAAGGCCCTAAATATCAATTAGTTGATTAGATTCAACATGAATAAAACTTCACAGCAGAAACAACTAAAACAAAAATCATACTTCCGCTCATCATGCAGCCTGTCTCTCTCCAATTTATAATGGTTGTAGCCTTGTCTATATCCAGAAATTAAAGATTCTAATTTTGCTGCCTCATCTTTTCTACCCTTTATATATTCATCCTGCTCTCTGATCTCTCTGTTGAGCTGCTCAATTTCATCACTAAGTTTTTTCTCCTGTAATAAGCAACACACAAGATAATTCCCAAGCTACTTTCCCTCGGTATAATAAGATCCAGATAAAACATATACCAGATTTTATGGAAGCAAAAAGGAAATAACATTGCAACATTGACAGGCTAAAAAAAAATACGCATATGGAAAGGGAGGTCCTTGTATAATGTTTATTGCCTTGTACAAAATGAAATCATAAATCAAAATCAAGAACTAGTAAACCAGAACAGGAATAAGACTATATAAAGCACTTGAGTACTAATTTCCACAAATAGGAAGGCCAGAGCACGTCTAGATGGGTTTGGCCAGTTCCTTCTTAGACAAGACTAGCCCTAACCCTCCTAATAAAAAGAAGGCATTAATAAGTAAAAACTAAAAAACAAAAACCAAAATGCAGATTTTCAGTTCAATAATCATCAAATAAACAAAGAACAGTATTTTAAAAAAACTGGAGGGAAAACAGGTATTAGACTCCAAAGAGCAGGTTTTTAAATCAAAAACAAGGTAAATAAAAAATGAATAAAGAAAAGGAAGCATAATGGAAGGAAGCTAAAGGAGGAGTGGATGTTAGTGCATAGGCACAGTAAGAGAGTAGTACATGTCAGACATCTAAGAGTGGGACATAAGCGAACTGAATCCACACCAAAAGGAGAAAGAGAAGGCTTCCAAGGCTATGATACAGTATAGTTGATGAAAGCATAAAGGATATGATTGCATTGATTGGTGATACCCATATCAACACCGTGCATCATTTTTGGATTGGGCCTATTCAACAAAAAACTTCAAAGTTAAGCTTGCTTGACTTGGGGGAAATAGTTGGATAAGTGACCACTAGGATTTTTCTCAAGGAGTCATACTCACTAAGAAATGCATGCTTAAGAAACTTGTGTTGGATCGTGAGATGAGCCATCACTAAGGAAGCTAGGTTGTTATAGGTATAGGATGCCAAAAAATCAAGGAAGTAGGAAGTCATATGCATCCACTAGTTAAATCAAAATTGCCACAATGAGAGAGATTGGATGCAAAGAATAATGGCAAAGACTACAATCCAGTGTCACAATCTCATTCAAGAAAAAAATCACTTGGTTTCAATTAATTATTGATTATGTTGACTCAAAAGCACTAATGCGTAATATACTTCCAACAAACTTTATAGTAACATTATAATCAACATTGTAATCAAGGATAAATACCTGTGCAAGGTTTGAGGACAAAACTTGCTCATAGTCCTTAATTTCTTTCTTTAGCCAATTGTCACGAGCTGCTTTATTAGCAAATTGTGTTGCACGTCCTTGTTTCTGATATAGAATGCTAAGCTGCTTTTCACGCTCCATAATCCTGAATGGCCAAATACAAAAATTGAAGTCATTCCCATAAAATTACCCCATAAAAAATATTAATAAGGAAATAAAGAAAACAAGTTAATAAAATGATTTCTTGATAAATATTTATAATGATAATAATAAAATTAAACATGCACATGCACAAATGGGAGGGAAATGCCAGGTGATTTATTGTCCATTGCACAATAATTAAACATATTGGGACTACTTGAATAACCCTAGTTATCTTTCTTTTGTGTGCCATTTAATTGCACGTGAGCAATTATGACCAAGTTTGTGATGAACAAAAATTAAAAAAATCATATTGCATATACCCGTGATCGTATGACTTTAATAATGTGATTGGATTTGGGTCCTCTGCTGCGCA
Source organism: Plectranthus barbatus (assembly GCA_026898455.1). Taxonomy (NCBI): domain Eukaryota; kingdom Viridiplantae; phylum Streptophyta; class Magnoliopsida; order Lamiales; family Lamiaceae; genus Plectranthus; species Plectranthus barbatus. Next base: position 577,708 of record JAPKLW010000091.1, read on the forward strand.
CCTAGACACAACAGGGAAGGTTGTGCATCTTTTAACCACACATTTGAATTTGTTTAATATTTTATTATAGGTTACTAGGTTAATTTTTTACTCATTGCGTGTAACAGCATTCCCTTTTGTGCCTAAGTGCACAATAGAGGATCCAAATCCATGTATATACAAATGTATTGTTTTAGAAGATTAGTATCCTAAGAAATTCTACAACCATATTCTTTCATGGTATTAGAGCAACCCTATCATACAGTTTGCTAAAAGAATTCAAAGGCAAATCAGTCTACGTTTGAAAATTAAAAATTAAAAATTAAAAAAAAAAAACATAAGGGGTAGAAAAGGGCTGCCCATTTCCATCGCTGCATCACCGATCGACAAGACTGGCACACAGAGGTGCACCACCCCGTTGCAAAACCTCCGACTCGAGTTTGGTCATTTGAATCCATGAGTGAGCCACACAAGCTGCTGGAATCTACTCCGAGGAGTGTTGCAAATTTTATTTATACAAATATAAATATATATATATATATATATATATATATATATAGTAGTGATTGTATTGGCTTTAGATGATTAATGAACTTGAAATTCTCCAGCTACATTTTCTAATACATGCATTGGCTGATTATTCAAATATGAGCAATATCAATAATAGTTGAAGATGCATATGAGAAGTTCAGTCGCTGGGCTTCATTAATTGCAATGAAAACTTAATTTCTCCCACGGGCACTACACTAGCAGGATCAAGTAAGGTAGGGTGAGGCAAGGGGGCAAATCCAGGGGGGGGAAATAGAATTAACTGTGCGAGCAACAACACTTCTTTTTTTAAAAAAACAAAAAATGTTTAAGAATCAAGAATATAGAAGCAACATAAGACTACATAGACAGACTAGTCGCTCAACAGATGATAAAAAATAACAGAGCACAATTTTATCTAAAAATAGCAAATTTAGATATTTGTACCCTGTAGAAGTTAAATGAAACACGTACTTTGATATGACTTTTTAGCATGAAACTAGGTCATAAATCTACTCCATGGAAAACAAAGAAGCAATAATATATAGGCCCCAAAAGAGATTAGAATAATACTCTCGGGTCAAATGTTCCTCCTTCTTGACCTGAGTATCATACAACTTCTTGATTCTAGCCAGCTCAGCATTGGATTCCCGAATTTCTTTCTCCAGATGCTCAAGTTGTATCACAGCATCTTCCTGTAATATAAAAATTATGCATCATTTAACGCTTCCACTGATGGACTACTCCATAAGCAATCTTTTGAAAGGTCAACAATTACAAAGATGTTCATTGTCAATGCACCTTTGCTCTAATATTCCCTCTAATCTTATCATCCAAGTCTTTGTTATCAAGCTCAAGCTTTGCACGTTTCTTTATAGCTTCAGTCTTTTGTTTTTCTATTGCTTCTTTCTCTCTGTTTAAAATCTGAACTTCTTTGGCTAGATCTTTAAGCAACTTGTCTAACTCCTTGCACTTCTCATGGGCATTTGAAACATCGTTGTACTTTGAAGCAGAGTTTTCAGAAACCTTGTATCTGTCCTCTTCTATCTGTGAAGATTGGCAAAGTACAGTCAGATGCTTATGTCATTTTGCAAACAACACCACAACAAACGGCACAACAAAGAGAACATCACATAATCCTTTTCTCATGCACAAGTTAATGTATGAACAGATTGATTATCACTGAATAAGATAGCTAATTATAACTTTCAAATCACCTTATCCAAAACCAAAGAGATATCATTACAAAAAATATGGAGCAAATAGAACAATAGGTTGAGGTAAAACCTTTGCCAATTGCTGCTTCGCATCATGGAGTTCTTTTTCATAAATAGTGTACTCCAGAGACTTCCTCTGCCGGTCAAGCTGCTGATATTTTTTCAATTCTTCTTTCTCTTCATCTAGCTCACGAAGTCTGTCATCCAAGTATTGGACAACTTGAATAATTTGCTTCCTCTTATTACCTGCAATAGGCAGCTATTAGAACTAAAGCAAAATGGCAAGCAGAAAAAGAGCTTGTGAAGCACTCACCCGTCTCCTGCATGATTTTCAAGCTTTCACGTCGTCTCTCCTCATACACCCGAGTCCCACCAATTTCCTTCAGCAGATCCAATCGCTCAGAGTCCTTCATTAATGTTAATGATGCAATCTGAGAAGAAACATGTGTCAGAAGGATGGCAGGAAAAACAAATAGGAATAGACGAACAAAAAGTTTCAAGTACCTTCCCTTGCTGCACCACATAGTAAGGATTCGAACGAGAGAATCCCGCACTTTCCAGCAGATTCATGACTTCTGTCTTCCTGAAAACTCATAAACCAGCACAAAATAACAAGTGAGGCAACAAAGAGCCATTGAAGAATTGTGCAATGGCCAAAATGATGACTCCATAGATTAAAAAATATGAAGAATAAAAATCATAATTCTAGGTAATACACTTTCACACATACGTGATATGTTTTCCATCCAAGAAATATTCGTCTTTCTTAACACCTATTGTTCTCCTCAGCCGAACCTCCTCTTTATCAACCTAACAGAGACATACAGCAACTGTAATCAAGAAAGATGAAAGAGGAAACTTTTGATGCCCCTATAGGTTTAAAGTAGAATATTTTTTGCACGGGAAATCACAAAAGCATCAAGTTACGTAAAAAAAAATTAAAATAAAGGTTCATTTTGTATGCAATATATCCCCAACAATCATGGCATATTCTGTTAAAGATGAAATCACTACATTCCTCATCAACTATTACTTGTACATTCCTCAAAATATGTAGCCGACAGTTAAAGAAGGAATCAGACTTTTCTCAATAGATTACTTTCTAATTCATCAAATAGTCCATAAATAGTGATTGTGAGGACTCAGTACAAATGTCAACCTGTAGACAACAATTTAACATTAACTCATTCCAAAAAGTTCATTTGTTTCTAAAGGCCAGATGTATATTACATTCTGGTGCATAAAAATCATGAGTGAAATTAATCCAGTTCCATATTAAAGAACTCATATATTTGGTACAATATCTTGTTAGTGAGATGGTATGTTTGAGCATTGCACAGCCTCTTCTTTTTTCCTAGAAGCTACATTCGATTCAATTGTGTGCTTGACAACTACTTCCATTATTTTAAGTCCATTCATATCAGGTCTCATATTATATGACCACAATAAATTTTTCTCTTAGCATAAAAGGCAAGAGGGAATATTCTGTGATTAATGATAAAAACTATCATGGTCTGCAATACAAGAGTGAGAAGAAATATTGTGTGACTATCATTAGTATGTGGTTAACCGGTGCCTGGAGGGTCTCAGTGAGCATACATGCATACAGAAGGATAAGCATCATCATTACATTGATTTTCAAAGTATTATTCGTATATCTGGTGCTCTTAAGCTAATGACACTCATGCAAGTGAGAACAGTTGATGTTAACAAGTACTAAAATCTCAAAGCTATTAGACCTGAGCATAATTCATGAATCATAACTTTACAGGGTAAGATTCTAAACAACAGATATGCCGCCATAAATCGTGAATTATAACTTTACAGGATAAGATTCTTAAAAAATCGATATGCTAAATCAGCTGACATTGCAAAAAAGTAGTTGTAGCAACTCGCATAAAAATGTAGAGATAGTGGGTAATGATGATGACAAATTAGAAACTCTCAAATAGAATCTGTGAATTGGAAAAATGAAAAAATAAAGGTATCATTCAAATTTACTGGGATGCGATTATCAGAGTTGTCGAACACTATCTCCACAAATGCTGACAAGACCTGGTGGCCTGCACCTTCCTGACAGTGGAAAAGAAAAGAGTTCATGTAAATTAACTGGTTGGGGAATAAGTAAGGGAACCAAGTTTTCAATGCATAACATACATGCAACAATGCTTGTCTTTCTTCATTTCGCAAGTTATGGAATAGGTCACTTATCACAAAGCGTATCGCTGCCAGAAAAAAAAAAAATATATATATATATATATATATATATATATCAATTAATTTGTCCCTAAAAACATAAAATGAAGAACTAAAATCTTCAGATCAGCGTACCATGGAAGAAATTGGATTTACCAGAACCATTAGCACCAACTGCAGACATGTACCCAAAAAAATTATGTCACTTAAATTTAACAGTCTTCGAGAAAGATACATGTGTGAAACAATAGAGAAGATAATGGACCACGAGGAACGGAAACAAAAATATGTATACCAACACAGTTAACTTTGGGACTAAATGTTTCAGCTGCAATCTGTTCCCTGTAACTCTTGAACCCTTCTATTACAACCTACAATGAAGATGTGCTCACAAAACCAATAAACAAGCATGCGCATTTTAAGATGAAATAGTACACGAATCAAATAATAAGGCCGATAAGTTACCTGCTTGATATACATAATGAAATTAAGCTGAGTTTGAGACTGCTCTCCAAACTGGGCGAAATCAAAGAAACATGTTTACGTCCGGCGTCCTGAACAATAACAAGCATATTCAAAACTCAAATAGTTGAAATAGACACTAAATTCAGTAATAATTTCGAGTAAAAATAAGCAAAATAGCCAATTCGTAAATAACAAAATAAATAAATAAAATTCAGGCAGAAAAAATGTACCAGACTGACATGGTTAGTAAATAAAACCAAAGAAAAAAACAAATACATATACTAGAAGAAATAATGTTCAAATAATCGAGCAGGAAATGAAGTCTAGGGTTCTGAACAAATTGGGGCAAAGTTGAGAGAAAAGAACAGCGAAACAATCAATTGTAACTACTAAGCAGGACACACCAGCCAGCGTGGAAGGCGGGGATGATGAGCTCTCTGTGCTTTTTACTCTGCTTCTGCTACGTGGTCTCCTCCGCTGTGCGTGATTGGTAATGGTAGAGATAGAAAGAGTGAAGAGGTGAGAGATGGAAGAAATATGAAAATGGAGGGAAATTGACTAGACATTTTAGGACCCGACTTTTTTCTTTGTTTTTTTTTTTTTGTTCCACTTTGAATAGTTAGTTCTATTTGATCAGGCTAAATATATAAATTAAAGAGAAAATAATTTTATCTAGCAAAAATTATGTCCACGTTTAAAAAATAAAAAATAAATTACACAAAATAACAAAAATGTTTTTGTTTGTTAACAATGTCTCAATCGCCGAATCATATTTATCGATTTGTGTGAAAATTCTAACTGTATGCTTATTTTATTATTATTCATTTAGGAACCAATAAAATATGAGGAAAATATCTTCCAACTTGAGTGCTACAATTGTAGTTGGAATTCATCATTTATATTTTTCACAACTTTACCTCAAAAATTTGAGCCGGATTTCACCTTAAAAAAATTAACGAAATTATTTAAAAAGTGGAAATTTGTTTAAATTGGGGTGCTAAATTAAATCCATCTTCAACTGGAAAATGTTTTAATTTTGGCTGGAGTTCGGATATAATTGGGGCATGAAGTCGGCTTTGGAGCTGGAACTCGCATTTAAAATGGGCACGAACTTAGAACGAATTGGGCTGGAACTCGTGCATTCGAGCTGGAAGTCGGGCATAACAGTTGGAACTCGGTATTGAATTGAGCCTGAACTCGGTAAAATCAGTTGGAACTCGGTTGATCTCAACAAAAGTGGGTTGGAACTCCGTTTTAAATATTATTCGTAGGGATCTTGTGAAAATTCCATTACATCTTGTGTTATGATTTTTGTTAGAGAAATCGTTCCTTACTTTTGATGTTTTTGGTGGGTCAAAGAATGTAAGTAATCTTAGTCAGTTTTTCCAGTTTCTAGAGTTCTAAAATTGTAATCCTTGTATAGGATCGATCGAGTTGTAATAGAACTTAGGTTGAAGACCGAGCAATTGAGAATGCTCGAGAACTGACTATCATCACGCCTAACCTTGACCAAAAATTGTGTTCGAGCACTCAGTTTAAAGTCTATCCATACTGACCAGGAGAAGTCATTATAAGGTCTTTCCCAAACTGACTAAGGAGAAGTTAGTTTAAGGGATTTCCATACCGATCAAGAGAAATCAGTATGAGGGCGTTTTCCATACTGACTGTGGACAGTCAGTATGCAAATTTACCATACTGACCGTGGGAAGTCAGTATGAGGGCTAAGCTATACTGACCTTCAAAAGTCAGTATAAGAGCCTCAGTCAGACTCAGGCATTTGTTTATGCCTAAGTTAATACGAGGTTATCCAAACTGGGTTCCTTGGGCTAAAAAGGAGTCTGACATAAAGTTAGTGTATAGTAAATTGACACAGGGCAGAGCAGAAAGGATACTTAAGGCATGAACTACAATTGGACAATATAATCCATTAGTCTAACGTATGGATTTATGTGTCTAACGGATAGAAATTCAAAATGCCAAAGGTCCTCCTCTATAGAAAGACTTGCCCTCTCAACCTTTAATAAAGGGAGCGAGAAGGGCGTGTGAACGGCGGACGTGCGTGTGAACGCCGCCTGCACCACCACCTTCGCACGCACATTTTGAGATCTATGAGATCCATTCTCCTCTGTCTCCTGTCACATGCAACAATTTCTCGTTTCACCCTTATAGTACATGTTCAATAACACGATCAAACTAATATGTTAATGGTTGATACGATATGCAGGTGACGACACCCCATACGATTCATCGTCGAGTTTTTTGACTCAGGCCAATGCGTCGCTGAGGAAGAATTTGACATTTTTTTTTCCTTTTCAGAACGAAGTATTATGCATCCATCTTAGACTTCTTTTTTAACTGCTGTGCAATATTGATGTTATTATTGATTCTTGTATGGAACTTTTGTGGTTTCATTAATATGTCTACTGCTCACTGTTGTATTACAAATAGGGGTGGGATGGTACGGTATACCGAGTTCGATATACTGAAGTTTTGGTATAAAATAAACTGAATACTGTTATCATATAGTAATAACAGTATACCGTACCAAAATTTTACGGTATACCGTGGTATACCGTAACAATATACCGTACCGTACCGAATATTATTAATTAAAATAATATATAAATATTAATAAAATTATTATTTAATTAAAAAAATGAGTTCCAAGGCAATTTCTCACCAGCTATGTGGTCGGCAACCTTGTCCCGATTACCACCAAATTAATGGTTTAGGTAATAACACTAATTAGCTATACAAAGATGTATTTTATAGGTGATTCAATTCATTTGTATTTGATAACTAACTGATGTGGGATATCAAAATGACTTCTCATTTATAGATGCTTTCATTTGTGTGTGTTTTATTCTGTATCAATGTGGGATACTTTATTATGTAGGATAATAACTTTAAAAAGTTACTCATTTTGTTGTTATTTTTTCTTCTAACCATATTTTTAAACTATTTATTATTATTATTTTTTAAAACTATTTTTACTATTATTTTCTTCTAACCCAATTGAACGAGGGAGAATAAAGAATTAAAATTAGAAAAAAATTAGTTATGAACATTTATTGAAATAAATATATACGATAAATACTATTATATATGAATAATATTATATTATTTAAAATAAAAATAATATTTATATATTCGGTACGGTATGTAGACGGTATACCCTATATTTTAGAATCTCATATCGTTATTGTACCGTAGATTTTCGGTACGGTATCATACCGTACCGTTAATGACGGTATATCAAGATTTCGGTATTTTCGATATTTTTTCGATACGATAAGTACGATATATCGGTATTTTGGTATTTTTTTCCCACCCCTAATTACAAATGCGGGTAGAGCTGGCCTTTTGATTGAATATTATTATCTGAAACTAGTTAAAAGGCTGCTCTATTGTGGGAACTAGATGGCTATTTTATCGTGAGAAATAAACTCTGATGCTCTTCTTTCTGGTGCAACAGTTTCTCTGCAATTTGAACTTCAACCGACTTATGTGATCAAAAATCTTTGTTCCATTTTCTAATCTTGAGTTTTGAAAGTTATTAAGTTGGTCCTTAATTATGTTATTGAAATATATAATATATGATTTAATAGTCATTATAAACTACCCATTTGTAATTTTTCTTTTGCAGACTCTATTGTAGCCGAAGAATTTCTTGCATGCAAAAGTCCTAAAGGCTTTCCCTACATTATTCGGTTGGATAAATTTGGTAATTATCTATCACGTGACGAATATGCTAGATAAAATTTAATGACTGATTAAGTTTTTGTGACTATTTATTAAGCCCAAAAACCTATGTTAATATATATGAATGGAATCATACAGTGGCATGACATCTCAATCAATTTCTGTCTTGATAGATATTTATCGAGGTTGGATTCGGATTAGGATTTGGATTTGGTGGTTGAAATAATGTGATGAGTTGTAGCTTTGGTGGTGTATGTAGAGATAGATTTCAAACAAGGTGGAACTCTCTGCTTTTTTTATATATATAAAAATAAAATCACATGTATGCTGCTTCTATTTATTTTTAGAATTTTCAAATAGACGACGACATGTTTTTATCGCTTCTCATTCAGCAATGAATCATCATGGGAGACTTGTTTTTATTTGTAATATTTTGTTGACTAGTTTAATGACTATACTACTTATTTTTTGTATAGAGATATACGATGATGATGGAATTCTATAATTAATGTAGTAGTTAATATTTTTCATGTGGTGATTAAAAGGTTATACTCCTATTTTTATGAGATTTCTCAATGCCTTTGTATTCTGAACTCTATAATATCGATTCCTAGTATTTTTGTTTTAAGAGTCAAATTATCATCCCAAAATTAACAGCTAAGAAAAGAATAAAGATTATACAATGACGAGCACCTGCATAAAATTATTGTTGCTTCTTCAACACACAGTGAGCTGATGATGATACATGTTTTTTTTTGAAATGTTTAGAATTATTTATGAGGAAGTAGCAAATTAAAGCATTAAAATAGTTTAATTAAAAATTTATTATTGTTGTTCATATTATTCTATATATATATATATATATATATATATATATATAGGGTAGTGATCAGGTGAGAATAAGAGATACTATAAGAAATAAGAATAAATCACAGACGTCCATCTCATTAAATCGACGCGCGAGATTGAATTTCAGAAATTTAAAAAACACGGCAGTTTTCCTCAAATATCATGCAGTAAAGGGTACAACCGTAAAAGAACATTTACAAAGATTAAACACGAACCTACCACATTGTGCAGTTTTCGTCAATTTTACTTCAGTTTTGAATTACGACGAATTAAAAAAAAAGCAATAATATTAAATATCGAAAACTGCTACACGGTTTCATCATTACACCGTTCCATCGCAACTTTTCGATACAATTCTTGAAAAACTCTTCGCATTCAACACAATTTCATATCCTCTCTCAAATTTTCTGAAAATTTCGACGGTTCTTCTCTCGAATTCTAGGCCCCTTCCCCGAAGGTTTCTAAGTTTTCTGAAGAAATATACTCAAAAATGGCTCCTAAAACAAGTTCAGAGACAGTTCTACCCAATGCCGGTGAGTTTTTTTGAATTTGTTCTTATTTTAACAACTTTGCACGTATAATGTTCAGTTTTCAGAGATTATTTAGCCATTAAACGTTAGAATCTTAAAAATATTTGAATATTTTGTTCATAGATGAAACGAATAACTTGAATAAGTAAATATTCATGTTTATTGGTGTCTGGGTAGATGGTATGCACATATTATTGCGTAAAAATGCAATATAAAGATACATGAACCCTAAATATGTTGAAAATAACTGTAAATCTGTGTTTCGCATCTAAAAATCTAGTCTAACCGAAAATAAAAAACACCGAATCTGTTTCTCTGCATATTTTGCAACTTAGAGCAACGAATAAAAAGGTTAATATAATTTTGCCTCCAACAAAAGTTGACGACTTTACTGCATATTTTACAGCATAAAATGAAGTAAAATGTAGAAAAAATGAAGTAAAACGTAACATAAATGAACAATGATAATGCTTCTTATTACTACCACACAAATAGATGTTGTACAATAATGCACATGTTTACATGAAAAAATGAATATAACTGTGAATAAAATGAATGTTATACTTCAATGATTGCTCTGATTATGTATAATTCATCTTGCAGATGCAAAAAAGCAGAAAACTGCAAGCAAAAAGCCAGGCAAAACCTTAAAAAAATCAAAGTCTGAAAGGATTCCTCAATTAATACAACAACCAGCATCAAATGTTGTGGATCCAGAAGCAAAATACGAAAGCTTAATTTGCAGGAGTAGTCCAGATATCCTGATAAAAGCACTATAAGAGTTGAACGAAGCACAAAAAAAGGCAATAGAAGATATTGGTTTCATGCAAATATTCAGTCTAAAGATCAATGAAATTCCAGCCAAGATAGCTTACTGGTGCATATCATCATTTGATGCGAGAAGTTGTAGTCTGTTACTACCGAATAACAACAGGATCCACTTAACAGAGGAAGATGTATGGGTCATTTTCGGAATACCAAAGGGACCTCAACAGATTGAAAGAAAAAGAAAATATGAAGAATCCCCACTACTAAAAGAATGGATTTCAAGATTTAAAACTAGAAATGGCCGCATTCGTCCAGTAGATGTTGCAGATGCTATGAAATCTGAAACCGATGGAGGTGATTGGTTCAAGAGAAACTTCCTGATCCTTCTCGAACATTGTCTGATAGAGAATTGTGCTGACGGCTACATCAAGCCAAAGATGTTGGACAGTTTGGAGCCCACATATAACATCATAAATCTGAACTGGTGCAGATACATGCTGACTGCCCTGATTCGTCACAAAGACAATTGGGCAAAGAAGAATAATGTGTGCTTTACTGGACCAGCCCTGCTGCCAATTGTAAGTATATGATTCATTTTTATATATAGCTTCATTCATCTAATGTTTTACAGCATTTACTTATTTCCAATTATGCATTATTGTCTATAAATCTATTCAATATACTAATTATAGATGACTCTTCCATGACAGCTCTTCTATGTGGATAGAGTGGAGTTGTACACTCGTGTGATTCATAGAACCTACCCCATCATGAAATCATGGTCAAGTACGCTTTTGAGAACAAGACAAAAGGCAGATATGAGAAGTGGAGGATTTGGTTATGGACACATAGCTCAACGATTTGACCCTGGACAACCCAGTCTGAAAAAGTTTGAAACACAAGGTGAAAAGAAAAGAATGAATGATGAAGACGATGGTGCAATGTCTGAAGCCGACCAGTACACTGACAAGATCATAAAAACTGCAAAAACAATGGCAGAATCTATGTCAAAGTTGATTCTTATGATTAAGGATGCAGCGGCACAGATACATCAAAACATAAGTTTCAAAGCCGCTGTTGAAACTTCCAGGAATCTGCTAGGTGTACAATCTCCAATTGTTCGTACAGAACAACCAGAGAATGCACCTTCAAGCGAGAATCCTGTGATAGCAGATGAATGGAGCAATCCAAGTTGGCTGAAAAGTCTGGAGACGATTATGGAAGCTATAGAAGCAAAACACTCCCTAGACACATCTGAAACTCCTACACCTCTGCTACAACAGAAACTTTGTGTATCTGTGCCTCGACACTTCAGATTGGGTATAAAAGAAATCGATGTAAAAATGCAAAATACCTACACAATGTAAACATTGAAAATATTGTACATTAAGAGGCAATGTCTAATAACTAAAATGATCTCTCTGTTAGCAGAGTCAAGATGATGAAGATGAATCTGATGATGATGAACCAGCAGATAACACTGCTGAAGAGAGACACTTGGAAGAAGAACCAGAACAGAATGAGATGGAAGAGACTGCAACAGAAAATCAGACAGAAGAAACCAATATCGAGAAGGAGAAAGAAGACAGCACCACCGAGAAGGAGAAGGAGAAAGAAGACAACACCACCAGCAGAGAGAGAGAAGAAAGCACCACCAACGAGGAGATCCAACGAGAATGCACCAACAAAATACAATCAGTGATTGGCAGTCTGAACAAAGAATTTGTTGAAGAAGAACAAGAAAAAGAAGATGACGAAGAAGCACTGACAGAAACACTCACAAAAATGGTATAAACAGTATAAAATTTAACATAATATGTATCTGTATCTTACAATTAATCCAATCTTATACAGAGGAAGACTGTGAAAGAAAAACAGAATAAAAAAACGAGGAAAGAAGATGAACAGCATGAAGGAAAAACAGCCACTGAAAAGGAGATAACAAAGCATGCAATGGTGAAAAGATCAAATGTGGAAAGAAAAAAGCCAACAAAGTTGATGTCACCATTCAACGAAAGAGCTGTGAAAGCAGGAGAAGCTCTCACTGCTGAAGAAAAGCAAATTTATGCATGGATCATGTTTGGAAAGCAGAAGAAGAATCAGTAAGTGAATGAATGAATAACAACATATGACATATCTGTGTTTCATTTATAGTGTTGTTATCCTGCATTTCTAATTATAATACTTCCATTTTAGGGTTGAAGAAGAAGTTTATTCTGATGGATGTGGAATCTTGATGAGATCTAGTGTAACAAGCTTTAAGCCTGAAACATATCTCAAGAGTGCCATCATAGATGCATGGAGTTCCTATTTGAACAAGCAAGAAAAACACAGAAAAGCTCCTCCTTCCAGAATATTCTTCACAACCTTTCCTTGCGTATGTACTTACTATAATAATCTTTATTATATGTCAGCTAAACTATTTTATATACTAATATACTCTCAATGCAACAGTCTTATACAGTGGTTGACCAAAACAAGTCCTGGACAAATGAAAAACGTCAAGATGTGTTTTCTGAAAGAGTGCAGGAAGAATTGGACAACATGAAAAATGCCACACTAAAAAACAGTGACCTGGTATGAATACAAAAATGAACTTAGTAGAATGTTATAAAATATCATACATTTTAACCATCTTTGTATTCAGGTATTCTTCCTCATTTGTCATTCAAGCCATTTCTATATCATTTGCTTCAATATGAGAAAGATGGACGTTGACCTCATAGACAATTCAAGTATTGCCGATGAAGAAGACTTGACAGTCAAATATGGAGATGCTCCCACAGTCCTGGTAAGTAATATTCATTGATAACTCTAATGCATAATAGTTAAGATAAATCTGCATAATATTGAACTAAAAATGAAGGATATGATAAGTATAATGAAACACAACATGATCCATGCTTATTTAAATTCGAATGAAATAAATCATAAATAATAATGCACAATACAACATGAATAATGCACAATATAAACAATAAAATGAAACATTATACTGTCAATTTGTGCACATATAAATCTCAATGCATACTTCATTAAAATATAATGACTTTCTTCAAACTTTTAAATGCATGATAACAGGTTGAGTATTTTGCCAATTTCCTCCTGGGAAAAAAACTCAATCGCAAGTCTAAGGGAATAAAAGATGCCTCCACAGAAAGACTGAAGATGCACTGGAGAAATGAGACAAACAAAGTGGACTGCGGCATCTACACCATGAGGCACATGGAAACCTACATGGGAAACAAATTGAAGGACTGGAATACTGATTTCCAGAAAGATGACAACAAGATGCTGCAGTATTTCCGAGTCAGATATTCTGCAACACTCCTGAAGTCTGATGTCAACATCCACAAAGAGAAAATGAAGAAATTGGCCATTGACAACTACAAGAAACTTTCTGCTAAAAACAAAAATGAATTGGAAAGCCTTCTGAAGATGTAATCTGATAACAAAAACAACTGCTTTTGAATATTGTTACTTATATTAGCTTGAACAATAGGTACTACTTAGGTTTGCATGGTTTGTAGGGTTTGAAGTACTATATTTTAATATAGATATGGATATTATGCAATGAAAATGCTGCAATGTTTCTGCTAAAATTTGCATTTTAATGTTAGGAAATTGATTATCAATTGTTAGAATATGTAGTTGCCTAAATTTTTTCTAATTGTAAAAATAATTTAGTATTGATTATTCTAAATGTATCTTCTCAGAAAGAATAACACCCATAATAACAGAATAATGATAGCACTTTAAAAATAAAAAAATCGAATCCAAAAAATAAAAAAAACGCATCTATAACAAATATAATATCCAACATAAAAAAAACCAATATACTAAACTATTCATTATTGCCAATCCTAGGTGCATCTTTACAAGAAATAAGATGCATTATAATAATAAAAATGTTCTAAAAGAAAATTAAAAACTCCTTTCATTTTTGAACATACTAAGTGCATCTATAACAATGATATCATGCATCTTTGTTTACATTCTTATTCACTTTATCACAATTCCTTGAATCATGAAAGGTCATCTTCTTGCATTTAGCACACATTCTCTCTGGCTTCTCCAACATTCTCTGAGCTTTCTCCTTCCTCGAAACAATACGACTCCCACTCCCCTTGGTTTTCACAGGAACTGGAGGCAAAACTTCAATTTCTTCAGGAACCGCTGCACCATAATAGCCTTCAAACATCTTCTTCTTCAGTTTTGAATCATCACAACTAATGATGCTATCATTAAACTTTTCAATTCCACACAACAATCCTTTCAACATCTCCTTGTCACCATCAATCCTCCCAAGACAATTAATAACAGCTCTCATAATCTTACTCTCCATTACTTTAGTTTCATCAACATCACAATTAGAAGAATCATGAGTCTTTAGCTTGTACTCTAAACTCAGCAAGGATGTCATCTTCCGACGATTAACCAAATATTTATCAGGAATGGACACTACATCTTCATTCTTAAAAACAGCACATATGTGACTGCACAGCAACCCAATCCTAATAAACATATTGCAGTCAGAAACATAAGTGTTGGTCCCGGTTTTTCAGAGTATAAAACGTTACGCAGCGGAAATAATGTTAAGTGTTTTCTTGCACGCTACTTACACACAGCTGATAACTGGCAACGGGTCAGCTGGTGCTGGTTACTCAGTACACAGCTGACAACTGGTCAGCTGGTGATTCAAAACTTAGAATATTTAGTCTTGTTTGCACAGTTATATATCAGTTTCAGGATATACTCCAGCACTTGAGTGCTGGGTTTAAAATATGAATGAAAGACAGAAAGCTGATAAATAACACAAGGATTTTATAGTGGTTCGATCAATCGATCTACGTCCACTCTCCAGTCGAAGCACTGGAAATTCCACTAAGAGTAATCAGGTACAGGTCTCCTACGATCTATCTCTAGCTGGTGAATGCCTCGTCCACCAGTTCACTAGATCAACCGCTCCCGGTCCTGGATCCTTCTTCAACTCTCCTCAGCTGGTGGAGTGCGAGCACGACACTTCAACCTCCACAGCTAGCTAGGTGTTTTAGTTCTCCCAAGAACGTAACAGTCTCTACGGCAGAATGCCCGTAATAACTCAAGTGCTGGTAAGCACAAGAGCTGCTGTGAACTCTCTCAAAGGAGAAAGAACACCAAATGAGATCTTTAACTTACAAGCTTAAAGCTTGAAGTCTCGTGTTTGATAAATCAACACACGGAAAGCTTTATGAAAAGCCTCGAAAGTACTTTATGCGATTTGCAATAATTTCAGTTCTTTCGGTGGTTGAGCAGATAAGTGGAAGCTTGGAATCTTAAACTCGTGGAATCTAATGTTTGAATGTTGGTGGTTGCGACGTATTTATAGCCGCAGGAACCGATTCAAACTTTCTAGCCGTTTGGACGCATCCGGAAAGGTGTCAGACCTCAGATGTCCTTCTGACGGCGGCAGGTATGCTTTTCCGGAAAAGAGCCATACCTAAGACCACTTTATCTGACACAGATCTCTTTGTGTCAGAACGGCTCTCTCTATCAGTCCGAGGAATAAGACTGGCGTCTTGTGACTGATAGACTTTAAGTTATCCTTCCTTAAAGTCATACTTTGTCAGTCGATTCCTCAGAGAATCTTCTTTTTGTCCCTACTACGCGGGGAGATAGAATCTGGAATTCTGCTGGTAACATCTGACTGGTAGATCATACTGGTGATCTTGTGCTGGCAGTCTCTGCTGGTGACTTGCCCTGGCATCATCAAAGTCTACCAAATCTCTGGATGTTAACTCTTTTCGGAATCTCCCATGACTGGTGAAATCACCGCTGGTGAATAGTGTAAGAAGGAACACGCATTCTCCTGGTAAGGTTTGTCAGCCGCCTGCTGATGAAACCCTTCCCAACTGGTGAACAGTCCCCAGTCATAAGCTCTTCTCATGCTGGTGAACAGTGTCAGCACGAGTCTTTGTCAGCCGCCTGCTGATGAAACTTTTCCCAACTGGTGAACAGTAGCCAGTGGTAAGCGTTTCCCATGCTGGTGAACAGTAGCCAGTGGTAAGCGTTTCTCATGCTGGTGAACAGTGTCAGCATGAGTCTTGATCAGCTGCGACTTACAACTCAAAGACCTAAACAGGACTTTACATACAGGACTAGAGCTATGTAGAGACAACTGACGCTGGTAGGACTTAGGATTTGATCCACCAAAACTATAATCTAAACAAGTAAGCTACTGGGGGAGGAAACCTTAGACAGATTTCCCAACAATAAGTCTCATCATCCTCATTGTAAACAACACAAAAAATATCCTTCTTGTCATCAATAATCTTATAAACCAGTCCATCAACAACAGATTTCTTATCAAAAATACGACAACGGTAGCAGGCAGCAAGTAACTCAGTCTGAAAAGAACCAAACATTTTGGAAGTATAAACCAAAGAAGCTTGTTTCTCAATCAAAAGTCCAGTCTTCAGTTTACGAACAACTGTGCTATCAAGATAATCCAAATGTGAACTAGAATTCCTTTGAGAATCAATAGCATGATTGAAATTCATCAAAAACTGAAGCAAGTTAGAACGAAATTTTGTAAAACTCTTGTAAAAATGATTCTCACACTCAGATATAGATGTTGTACTCATAAGACCACTGAATGAAAAATCACGGAAAAATGCAGGAACCCAATAATCCCTAGATTCAAACATGGTCTCGAACCATTTATCTTCTTCTAGTCCATAATTCACCATAATATGATACCAACCTTCTTCAAACTGTTCAGGACCAATTAAATCAGACCAAACATAAGATCTCAAATCATCCTTAAAGTCTTCATTTGCATGAAGTTCCTTAGAAACCTTATCAGCAAGTTTTAGCATAATATGCCACATACACCACCGATGCCGAGTACCTACTAAAACCCTTTCAGTAGCTACCTTCATACCTAAATCTTGATCAGTAATAATCATCCTAGGTGCAACACCAACACATGAAATAAACTTTTCAAACAACCAGCAAAAAGAATCTGAATCTTCCTTACTCAACAAAGCAGAAGCAAAAGTCACTGGTTTACCATGATTATCTTTCCCAGTAAAAGGAGCAAATATCGTGCAATACCTGAAAGTAGAAAATGCAGAATATCAACATAAAACTGAACATATTTCTACTAAAAATGAAATAAACATACACTAAAAATAATGCTCGGAAAAAATACAATAATGCAAGATATAAAGCTAAAGATGAAGTATAATGACATAAAAATGAAACATGACAAAAACTTACTTGTTTGTAGAGTATGTTGCGTCAAAAGCAACAACATCACCAAACAATTTGTAATTCTGCTTCGAAACAGAATCACACCAAAACAATCTTTGCAATCTCTGATTTGAATCAACCTCAAAATCAAATGTGAAAGAGGGACATATACCCTTTTTTCTACGGAACTCATTCAGCAGCATCTGGGCATCAGCCCCATCCACAAAAGCATTCATATCCCGAGAATAATTCCTAACATCTAAAGTAGAACAACCTACAGAATCATAACCACCTAGAAACTCCATCAACATCTTATGTGACTTAGTAGGTCCAATATTAGTTTTCGCACAATCCATAATGAACTTTTGATGAACAATATCAATCTTACGATTAAGCTTCATAAAATGCTTGAACTGATCTTCAATTAATGGATGATTATGCTCCTCAATAAATTAATGAATAACATAACCAACAAGGTATTCATATTTCAAGACTACTCTAGCAGTACAACCACACCTAATAGAGTCATGTTTCCTTCTTTTCTGTTTCGAATCCATATATCTCGAAGTAGTAAACTTATCACCTTCCCTACTACACAGAACATACTTCCAAATAATTCTATCATCAACCTTAGAACTAGTTGACATACGAGTATCAAATCCAGCAACACGAGCATACTGCCTATAAAAATCAATACCATCATCAACCGTTCGAAAAACCCTGCCCTTAAAAGGCTTAAACTCATCAACACAATTTGGAACAAATGAACCTGTAAGATATAAAGATGCACAATGTTAACACTAAATATGCATGATACTAAAGGAAAAATGAAACTCGGAATAACACAATTTTTTTTAAAACGATCAACACAATTTGGAATTAATGAACCTGAAAGATGACAAAATGAACAATGTTAAGACTAAAGATGCACCATAAGAAAGCAAAAATGAACACCTGAATAACGTAATTTTTTTAAAAAACTATATTCATGCACGAATCAATTACAAACAGAATCTAGAATTCAAAAACAAGATCAAATCATCTACTAACATAAGAATACATCAATAGAACTATGAACACTATCGAAAATCAAAAGTACAAAGTATTAAACTTAACTTCAGATCGATCAGACATGTCCGGTTCAAACTACAGAACTCCAAAATAAAAAACAAAACTCCACAAAAACCTCAAAGCCGACAGCGATCACGAACGCCAATTCCAGAAACAAAAACAAAAATCAGATCGAGAGAAGATATATAAATCGTATCGAACGAATGAGGAAGAAGATATCAGAACGCGCGAATAAGGAATACAAAATCTAATTAAATATGGAAATATATACCTTCCAAATTTTAAAAATCCTAAAATTACAAAAATAACCTTAATGAATCAAAACTGCAGGATAAACAATGAAAACTGCACACGGACTAAATTTGATCATGAGCGTTGATATCACAAAATCAAAGGCTGAGATTTATTCTCATTTCTTATACTAAAAACTATTCTCATATGATCACTACTATATATATATATATATACATATATTTGTGATTTAGATTTCGTTATTCAGTTATATTATTTTGTTTGGAAATTAATTATTAAAAAAAACTACCTACGACAACGATTTAAAAAGCATTGTCGTAGTAAAAAAACGTTGTCGTAGAGATATATATAGCAATAGTTTGTTGAGACCTACGACAACGGTTAAAAACTATTGTCGTATGTGTCTATGACAATAGTTAAAATCGTTGTGTATGAGCTTACTTTTTTTTTACCCCTACGACACCACCCCTACAACAACATTCAAAATACCCCTAAGACAACAATTTTAAACTGTTATCTATCAGCATTTTTGTTGTAATGAGACCTTGGGTCTGAAGAGTGGATGTAGGATATTGAAGTCCGAATCACTATAAATTTGTGTGTGCTGCTTTACTGTTTTCTTTCACACTTGCTCTATTTTTCTGTTTCACAAACTGACTCTTGAAACCTTCAAAACTTGTCCAAGTATTGAAGTGTATATACTGTGAAACTGACTTAAGCTTAAACTTTCCACACACAAAACTGACTATACTTTGTTTAACAAACCAGTGCATCTGTTATTCTTACTTTCACTGCATACACAAACCTTCCGATGCACAGTTTGCACTCTGATTTCGGGACCAATAAGTGGTATCACGCGCCAAGGTTCTTACAGAGAAGCCTTATGCAGAGTGGACAAACGACGACAGAGTCCATTTTCAGTTGGATGCAGTGGCCATGTAGCTCATCTTACAATCCTTACCAGAGCCACTGGTTGTTGAAGCCTTAGAGCACAACAACACAAAAAGATGTGGAAATTTCTTGGCTCACTTAGTCAATAAACAGCTCAGATGAAGCGGAACAAGCTTCAAAATTGTGTGGTTAAGTATGAATCTTTTCAAATGCTTTATTTGAAAGTGTCAAATCAATGGAAGCTAGAATTAATGCGATTATATGCGAGCTGGAAAACTTAGGGAGAACATATGAAATTGCTGATATGAATGCAAATATTCTCTCCAAGATGCCCAAAGAGGACTGGTTTGTCAAATTCACGAGCTTAAAGGAGAATGATCTCTCCAAGATGACGACTAAGGACGTGTTCGCCCAGCTCCAAGCCCACGAATGGGATATCCAAATGACGAACAAGAATGAAGTAGTGCGAAGTGCCAGCACACATTCAAAAGGAGATGTTGCCTTTTTCGCAAAAAGGGAGTTCAAAAGAAGGTCTCAAAAGCCTTACCAAGCTGACAGATCTTCCGGACAGATGTCTACATCAAAGTCAGCGCCGACACCTTCCTACTAGAAGAAGGAGGAAGAGAGCTCAGTTGAAGAGCTTGAGGAGTAAATGAGGAAGCTAACCAGACTTCTTGAGAAAGCCAAATCTAAGAAGGAAAGTTCACAGTCCAGTGAACTGAAGTTCAGCGACATACCTCCCAGAGGCTGTTTTGAATGCAACTCTCCGGATCACCTCAAGTACGAGTGCCCATTAGTTTCCAAGAAGGAAAGAGAGCACTTGAAGAGGGTGTTCGAGAAGAAAGCCTCCAGAGCGGTTGCAAAGACCATGATTACCAGAACTGAGGCGCCACACATCTCAGACAAACGATGGATACTACACATCAGATGATGAGGTAGTAGAGGAAGCCTTTCTGGTGCTGATGGCAAAGCTCGGAGAAGAGGAAGAAACTGAAATAGAGTCTAATACTCTGGTACACATTTGTAACTCAATTTCTATTCCTATAACATGCATAGAAGATAACTCTGAATCCTATTGCTCAGATTTAGAGGAAGTTACTTTTGAAACTTTGAATAGAGAATTTGCTAAGTTTTATGAATTAAAAATGCCTTAGCATGTGAAAAATGCTTCACTGAAACAGAAAGTTTCAAAACTGACTGAGGAGATTCAAGGATCAAAGTCTGTAACTGAAGATTTAGCTAAATTTAGAGAAGAACATTCTAAATTACATTAAAATTTGAACCAAACAAGTGGAAAAAAATAATAAAACAATATAAAGCAATGAATTCCTGCTCATTTAACCAACAAAAAATCCGAATTTCATTTTCATTTCAAATTAAATATGAATTTAATATATTTTAAATCCGACATCCTGGTGGATGACACATTTCTAGCCGAAGTTCACTTAAGATTTAATAAATTAAAAAATCAAAATCCAGCTAGAAGGCCCACCTTCACTTTCTGCCGAATTTCATTTTCACTTCAAACTCAATTAAAATTCGAATAAAATCTGAATAATCTATATATATATATTAAAATAAGACCGGAGGATATTTTTTTAAAATAGTAGTTATAATAATAGTTTATTAATTGAATTATTAAGTTCATTTATTATGAAAACATATATAACTTGATTATATTTAAAAAAAATTGATTGTATTTTATTCTATGAAAATAGTAAAAATACATTATAATTTTTACTTAAAATTTTCATTTTATAAAATATATATCTCATGACTAATTATATATAAATATATATATTAAAAAATATAATTAAGATATTCTCAGTATTTTAATTCAAAATAAATGATTTATGATCATTATTTAGGGAATATTATCCATAAAATAGATCACAAAATCACAATAAAATAATATTAAGAAAATACAAATTTTATTGTACATGACATTTATATAAATATTTATTGAATATACAGTTATTTTACTTACTTTATCTTATATTATTTTATTATATATTCTTATTTATTACATAGTAAAAAGACATAAAATTTGTTATTTTAATGCATTAGAAAAAAAAACTATATTAGAATATAAAGTTGTACAGAAAAATAAAAGATGGGAAAAAAATTAAAATATAGTAATAGTTTCAAGTTAAAATAAAATAATAGATTACTTACAAGGTCAAATTATAATTTGAAATCAAACAAAAAAGGAGAAAAAAAAATAAAGATGTCACAATATAGCTAATATAAATTAAAATGTGAAATATTAGGATGTGAGATTATTGCTACAAAAATATTAATATGTCACACTATATTGTAAAATTAAATAAAACTTTACAACTACTAGAATATCACATTACAACACTGAAATAAAACAATAAATAATATTAATTCATCACTCTTTAATATATATATATATATTGTTAGGCGACAAGAGAGATATGGAGTGTAAGTGTTCAAACATATACTAAAGGAAATCTTATTCGAATAGGTTGTAAAGGAAATACTATGTTTGAAAAATATTATGTGATATACACTACACTAGAATATATATATTTCTTTCTATTGCATTGAAAATTTAAACAGTTTGAAAAGTGTGAGTTTGAGAATATTTATTTTAACATTAAACATAGTATTTTGAATGTGTGCAATCAATGAAGAGATAAAGGTGTATTAAATAAAAGAACTGACAGTCAAGTAAAATAGAGTGGAGAGAATAAAAAAAGAATTAAGTCGAGAGTATAAAAAGTTGAAATATAAATTTTATAATAGTCAAAGAAGAAATATGACTTCGTACTCAGAAACACACATGGTGAATTTATTTTTACTTGAACTCACAAACTTAAACAATATGATGTTGGTACGAATCAGTATGCAGTATGTAATATTGATCACCAAACAACATTGTGTATAGATCGATGTCATTCAAAGAGCTGCGTGAATAAAAAAATTGCTATTAATATAACTCAAGAGTCATCACAATAATGTGATATTCTGGTTTGATTGAAGTCATTAACGAGCTGACGAGGGAGATTGTGTTAAATTTTTAACATATTCGAGATAGAAAATCGAATTGCATGTCAAGTAGTTTGAGATCAAAGTTTAATATGTATAAAACATGGACCAATGTATGAAGTTATTGAAGTTTTTTTTAGAATAAATTAGTTATGAAAGTTTTTTTTAAGAGACGGAGAAAAAGAGAAGTAATTGTTTGACATAAAAAATTAGGGAAGGTCTTGGGTTAGACAGGCCTAAACGATTTAGGCGGGTTTTATCCATTAACCCAAGATTTAGGCGGATTTTATCCATTAACCCAAGCCCAAACCCATATAATATACCCTATTTGGGATGGGTGAACCCATTTGGGTAGGATAAAATCCGCCAAAACCGTTTAGGCCTGCCTAACGCAAGTTTTTGCCAAAAAATTATAAATGATGAAGTGAAACCCCTCATATCAAAACAATAATATATAAGTCTCGATTTAAGAGCGCAAGTGGTGAAATGATTATTTATAGTTAATTGGTCATATTTTTGAATCGCGTCAAAACACCTACATTCATTTATATATATACCTCCAATAAAAAGTAAAATAGTGTTTAAACATTATTCAAATTAAAAACTAACATTTTAATTTATAAAATAAAATTTACTAATTAATCAAAGTAAATATAAGTCAATAAAATATGATATATATATATATATATATATATATATTATACAAATTTCAGATATTCATTTTATTTGTCTAAAAATAAATATTACTCCCTCTGTCCCGCCAGATTAGTCCATATTTCCATTTTCGTCTGTCCCACTAGATTAGTCCACTTTCCTAAAATGAAAAAATATCTTCTCATATCAATAAAATATTAATTCCACTACACTCACTAACATTGGTTTCTGCGCCGAAACCAAACTGGACTAATCTAATGGGACGGAGGGAGTACATTTTATATGACAATATAAATAATTAAAATCCCCATGCATCGCGTGGGTGCAATACTAGTATATTTTAAATCCGACTTCCAGCCTAATTTCAAACTGAGTTCATGTCGAATTTGTCATTTCCAGATTAGTTATAAATATTGAACACCAAATATTATATTTAATTATTTGCACTTCTTTGAAAATCAATAAAAAATTGAGTTGTGTCAAACAAAATATTAAACAATGAATCTGTTAAACATTTCACACTACCATAGAGAAGTGATGCTGTGATTAAGATATTTTAACCTAAAAAAGTATATTTTTGCTATTTCTTGCATTTTTTCATAAGAATTGCTTTACATTGCTTTTCCATTATAATTTTTGCTATTTCAGATTTTTCCATAAAAAAATATATACATTATTCTAGTTAAAGAAATACATCATTTACTAAAAAAAATGCATCATTCTAGTAAAATAAATACACTATCTTATTATTCCATACACAACTAAGAAAAATGTATTTAGTACAACTAAATATATTATTATTTACTAAATAAGGATTAAATAAACCTAATCCAAATATCTAAATAAGTTTAAATTCATCTAAAAAAAAAGAATCCATCCCTTACCAATTTTTATCATAATTTTTTTTTATGGACCGATACGGAGAGGGCTTTTAGGCATACGGAAAATGAACAGATATATTACAAGATAGAATCAAATTCTAAGATTGGACTTACAATTTGTGTAGTTCTAATTTATTAGTGGTCAGATCTGTTAAATGAATCTTCAATCATATATATTCAAATTCAATTCATATAGCAACACTTACAATATAAGGATCCTCTTATTGTTGGTCCTAGAAATAATATCACACTCAATGGGATAAATACAAGTAGCAGGAGAAATAAACAAAAATGGAGTACAAAGAAAAAAAAAGAGGTGAAATCTGAATTTTATTTGAGAAGAAGCTTAACTCTCAATTTGTTTTTGTTGTTCGTGCATCTAAACTTACAGAAGCTCATGCCTTTTATAGGCAAATTTCAGCCACATTTTTCAAACTACCACCACATTTTTCAAACTCCATTTTCCAAACTACCACCAAACTATGAACACATTTACTATGTTCACACAATTAAAGGAGTAATTTCCTACAATCTCCCCCTTACTCCTTAACTAGTTTGCTCCCCGCGCGATGCGCGGAGTGTATAATTTCTCTAATAATTTATTATAAATTATATTAATGTTTTATTACATGTATATATAGTATTTAAATATTAAAATTCAATCTATTTTAGATCAAACTTTAAATTTGTCACCGAAGATAAATTTATGCCCCAAATAAATCTTCACAGTTGCTTTATAATTGTCTACTCTTATACCTCTTTACATGCACTTCACTATATTGGTGGATCTACTAAGAGACATGGGTGGACTTCAACACCCCTAAAAATCAAGATTTATTTTTTGTTTTAATAATATGATGATATGATATTTTTATGAAATAATTATTTTTACCGCTAATTATTTAGAAAAAGAGTGTTTGAGAATGAAGAATAAGAAAGTGTAAGGATTTAAAATTAAGAGGCGCCAATAATAATTTTATTTAATGTAAAAACTTTAGATTTATGCATAGTATTTTCATATATTTTATTATTATTATCATGAACTGATATATCTACTTAATTATGTACTTTTTTTGTTACGTGAAAATTGAATGGAATCATACTTAACAAATATTTTTGGATCCGGCACTAATTCGCTACCACTTCTCATCTCTTCTACATACACACAAGCTCTTGCATTATAAATAAAGAAATCAAAGCGTATAATTATACTGCAAATAGTGTCGCACTGTCTAAATATACTATGGAGAGATTAGGTAATGAAACATGACTAAAAAGCACAAAAATCCGTGAGCCAATAATTTATGCATTTTTTGTTGTTTGACATGAATTCCATGTCGATCATCACGGAGAGTGTTGCTTTATTCCTTGTATGTCATAACTCTGTGTCGACCATCCTAGCTCCCCGTCACAACCGTATATTCCACCGTCATGAAAAGAGCATTGATTGTCACAGATCTTGAACTTTCAGATTTAGTTTTTCTTTTTTTCATTTAACACACTTCTTCTCATGAAAACCTATGAGACTTTAACAACCAAATCATAGCATGTACTAAAATAGTGAAGTTTATATATTATTCGATTTAAATTTTTTTAGGAATTTCTTTTATACCTATATTAAAATATGCATTTTAAGTACACAATATTTTTAAAGATTTACTTTAAATACTTACATAAATTAAATAATATTTTGTGTATACCAATATTAAAATATGCATTTGAAATGGTAAATGATCGCTCGCTTTGTAAATATATAGTCAGCAAACATATCACTTTGATCAATGTGTTGCGATTAGGGGTGGGTCGGTACAATATACCAAAAATCTTCTACTGTACTATATGTCGTACAAAGTTTTACGGTATGAAAAAATTCATACTGTTATCGTACCGAAACTATCGGTATATCGAGATCTAAATATAACATAAATTGAATATTAATATCGTACTGTAAATATAGTATCGTACCGAAATTTTACCATATATCGTGGTATACTGAAATTGCACAATATTTTGTATTAACGGTATACCTTACCGTAACAAATCTTATTTATTAAAAAAATAAATATTCATATAATTATTATTTAACAATTGTACTGTAATTTAGAGTTGCAAAATTCGGGCTCTGCGACCATTTGTACGTGTTAGATTATCTATCGATGTGGATTATTACAATGATTCTTTTATAATTGTTTTCATTCATACATGTTTTTTCTTTATTAATATGGGACGGTTTAAAATGTTTTATCTCTCTTTTGAATATATAATTACGAATGGGCTTCCAAAAATAACTTATTTTCGTTGTTTTTCTATTCTTCCAACCATATTTTTCCAAAATTTACTATTTTTTCGTTTACTTTCTTCTAATCATGTTGTCAACGGCATGCCATGCAATTTGCTATCATTTTACATTCATAAATGTTATAATATGATATTATGTTAAAATAATTATTTTTTAATAAAAACAAACAACTATAATAATTTATATCATAATAATCAAACTCTAACAAAATAAATATTCAAAACTTAAATAATTATGCATTAACATATATTAAAAATAAATATAAGTATTACTCTAACAAAATCCCAATAACCAAATATGCCAAATTAGAGAGATAAAAGAAATCAAGATAAAAAATATTAGATAAGAAACTTTTTTGAATTAAGTATTTATAATATTTATATTTATGTGAAATTAAAAATAACTAATTATATATTCATTGAGACATATAGAGGTATACCCAAATTTTATGATCTCATATCATTATCATACTGTAGATTTTTGTACGGTATCATACTGTAAATAAATAATTCTGTAATTTAAGTTTGAGCTAAATAGAATTAATACCAATATACATTTCTAGGTGCATAATTACTTCTCACTCTTTAAAATGATTCCAATTAATAAAATAGAACCACTTTCTTTTTAATAAAAAATGAAAATTAATAATAAATTATTCTACAAAAATAGTAATTATAATAAATTATGAATCACTTAAAAGATGTAACAAATTAATAGATATATGTCAATATGTCATTGAATTAAGCACCACTTTTTTTTTATGGACTTAACATTACCTATTGATAT
Organism: Plectranthus barbatus; assembly: GCA_026898455.1. NCBI lineage: Eukaryota > Viridiplantae > Streptophyta > Magnoliopsida > Lamiales > Lamiaceae > Plectranthus > Plectranthus barbatus. The sequence continues at coordinate 605,024 of JAPKLW010000091.1, forward strand.
TAATCTCCATAATAAAATTAAGACTCTCATGTCTATCCATTTGAAGTGAAAGAAATAGAAAAACAATATTAAGTTTACACCAATTCATGTATCAACTAAATATGATACAATCATATCACCCTTTATTCTGTGTATTATTGTTTGTAAAAAATTTAAAATGTCCATCGGCCAAATAACGTAATTAGTTAAATCAATTATGTTATTAATTTATACTATATCCACATAAAATAATTTTGTGTTGCCAACAAAAAAAAGTTTAAATCAATAATTATTCATGGAATATTTTAAATAATACTTGCTATCAAACACAAAATCAAACATATAAAATAAAATTATAAATTAAATAAAACTATATTAATTTTTTTAAAATCATAAGAAATAATATTTATTAACAAAACACAATGTTCAAATAAATTTATTATTATTCATAAATAAAACCTAGATTACATGAAATAAATTAACTAATTACATAGAAAAATAAAATAAACTGAAAAAATATAAATAAACAACACTTTATACATAGGATTATCCAAAAAAAAAAAAAAAAAGCAAGAGCCTTATATGATCAACTATTGCATCTAATTTCCAAGTATGTCTTCGATCTCATCTTGCGCTCTCTTTATCATCTGGTTAGATTGAAAAATAAAAAGTCTTGTCAAATATATCCAAATACAAAAATTCAAAAATATATAACATTACATGAAAGATAATTGAAAACAACAAAAAATTGATTCATTCACAAACAAAAAATGAAAATCCAACCAAATAGCTTAAATATAAAAAGCGAATAATCCAAAACTTTTAAAAAATATTAATTGTGTGGATTATTTTGCAAACAACTCATATATCATATCAAAATAAAAGATGATTAGTAGAAATACTGAAAAATATTTGTGTACCTTGTTGTGGTAGCATAAAAAAAAATGAGATTACTTAATGCAAAATGTTAATTTGATTGACTATTTATAATATTTGCTAGAATTTATTACCACCAGTTAATGATAATTCATAAATTAGTTCCCATAATTGCGTTTTTTCTATATTAAAAATGCTCATGTTTTATTCAAATTTTATATTTAGTGGTTTATCTCATTTCTTCATATTTCTATAGACAATAAAAAATAGACAATACTTTTTATTGTTTACGTCTCTATCTTTATTCGCATATTTATTTATATATTAATTTCTTTACTATAATATATTGTGGATTTAGTGAATCAAGCCCAACATGCACTTTATTACCATTGTTTGACTGCTATTTTTATTTAATATTGTTTATCAGACACATAATTTAAAATATAATTGCAGAATTATAGTACATAATAAAAATACGGGAAACGAAGTTGTACACTTTTTTATACCCCACTATTTAGATGACCTTTTTTTACAAAAACTATTTAGATGACTTAAAACGCTTATTGCATAACAAAATTCATATGATAACATTAAGCTTAAATAAATCCACACTTACCAATTAATATATAATTCACTTCAATATTTTCTTTTTATTGTGCTAATTATATAATTTCTTTAAATTGTCAATTCATATACTTAAATAATTTACATGAATCGAATAATCTTTTTTCCTTGCAATCTCGTAATCTATTTACTCAACTGTGACAAATGCTTTAATACTTGTTGTCTTCATTAAATATATTAATATTATAATATTGAGATAAAATATATTTAAACTAAAAAGAGATGAAACAAAACTAACAAAAAAAAAAGGTTAAGCATGCATTGATAATGATTGAATTAATATAGCTCTAAAACAATTATTGTACAACTATCTTGGAAAAATCATTTTTTGTAGATGGCAAATGAAGATCTCTCTCATTGTTTGTATCGATCAACCCGGAGCCTTCCTAATTGGCTTGCATCTTCAACCCTAAAAGAATAAACAAATGCATAATATAAAAAATATATACAAAAATTAAATTAAGGAACCAAAAACTCACCATTGCATGACTATTCACATGCAGAATTAAAACTTTTGAGTCATGCAACTATTGCTAAATTAATATTCATTCATCCAATTGTATAAAATAAATTAAATATACTGCAATTATGCTATAAGATAATAAACAAAAATAATTTGTATGAGTATTCCCATCCCATTATAAGTCAAAAATAATAAAAATCAAATATATAACATTTAAAAGAACAACGAATTTACCTAATTCGAATTATCTGGCATAACCAGCACAAACGAACGATGTTCGCATAAATTTGAATCTTAGAAATTCTACCCCAACAATAGAAATGAGTTCCCAATGAGCTCACCGTACATTAGGTATTTATAGAATTTTTTCTCACTATTCATTATCTTTATTGAACAATCAATCACTCTATAATTACGCAAATGATTATAATTATATTAATTTTTAGTCAATTTATGTTTTTCATTCCATAATACTTTTTGGAAGTTTATAAATTTGTGCCATGTATATTGCAACCGTTTTTTTTTCTCCTTCATGCATTTGATTATTGTTTCCATAACTTTTGTTTAATTATTTCAGGAAACTTTTTTAAGCGGGCATTTTTTTAGGGGTTGTGTAAATATATAGATTTATAAATTGTGTTTCTAGATATTATTTATGATGAATTAATCTAATATATATAATTTTATTTTGTTTCTTAGCAATTGCAATGTTTTCTTTTTATATATATTGTACAGTTTAAAAGAATTTATTGGATACATTATCTATATGTTTTTTTTATTAAAGATTAGTAATAAAATTTATTATTTCATATAAATATAATTGTTCAAAACATATATATAAATAATTAGCCATTATCATTTATAAATTAGAATAAATAAATACTTACCATATTTAATCTTACTTACCTAATATATCATAGTATTATTTTTAGTAAGTCGTTTTGGGGGGAAAAGTTTTTAGGAGAGGGGTTTTGCTTTTATATATATATATAGATTGGTTCGAGATCACGGACACCGAGAAGGTGTCGCATAGTTCCTAGCTTCACTGCTGGCAACGCCTTCGTGAGTGCATCGGCTCGTTGTTCATCAGTTCGAACAAACTCCACCTCAATCTGACCTCCTTCGACACACTCTCGAATGAAGTGATACTTTGTGTCGATGTGCTTGCTTCGACCGTGGAAGACTAGATTCTTCATGAGCGCAAGTGCAGATTTGTTGTCGACGAAGAGCTTCACTGTCTTCGGTTTCGAACCACTTAGTTCGAACAACAATGCTTTCAGCCAAAGTGCTTGACATGCTGCCGCCGCTGCTGCCATGAACTCTGTTTCGCACGAGGAAAGGGCCACTGTTTTCTATTTCTGTGAGTTCCACGAAACAAGTGAATCATTGATGTAGAACACCATTCCCCCTGTGCTCTTTCGATCATCCAAGTCTCCTGCAAGATCACTGTCAGAGTAACCCACTATTTCTTCATCTCCACTTCCTCTTCGAAACACTAAGCCGAGCTGCATAGTGCCTCGAAGGTACCGAAGCACTTGCTTTATTGCCTTCTGATGCATTTCGGTTGGCCTCTCCATGAATCTGCTGACAACTCCAACAACATAAGAAAGATCTGGCCTTGTATGAAGGAGATAACGTAGACAACCGATCACTCTTCGATATTCAGTATCATCAATCAGCTGTCCTTCGGGATCTTTGTGGAGTTGAGCCCTCGGCTCCATTGGTATCTTTGTTGAATTACAATCAAGCATCCCAAACTGGGATAACACCTTCTTTGCATATGCTGCTTGCTTGATCGAGATACCTCCCTCGAACTGAGATACTTCGATTCCGAGGTAATATGAGAGTAATCCGAGATCACTCATCTCGAACTCTCCCATCATTTGCTTCTTGAAGACTCCGACTGCCTTTGGATCTTCACCTGTCACTATCAAATCATCTACATAAACACCAGCAATAATTCTGGTGTTAGTATCACCCCTCGTGTACACAGCTTGTTCCTGTGAACACCTCACAAAGCCCATCTGCTTCAGACTTTTGTCCAACTTCAAATTCCAAGCTCGAGGTGTTTGACGAAGGCCGTATAGTGCCTTCTTCAACTTTAACACCATGTGTTCCTTCCCTGTGACTTTAAACCCTTCTGGTTGAGTTACGTACACCTCCTCCTCGAGCTCCTCATTCAGAAAGGCTGACTTGACATCGAGATGATGTACTTGCCATCCTCGATTTGCTGCCAAAGCAAGGATGACTCGAATAGTGTCCATTCGAGCGACTGGTGCGAATACTTCATTGAAGTCAATCCCCTGTCGCTGCACATATCCTTTTGCCACCAATCGAGCTTTGTGCTGGATCACTTCTCCTTCTGAGTTTTTCTTGAGCTTAAAGACCCATTTGAGTCCTATCGCCTTGTGTCTGGACGACAATGGGACGAGAGACCACGTCTGTAACGCCCGCGAAAATCCGACCCTTTTTGACAAGAACAAAACTCAATAGGAAATATCCTATTTAATTAATTACTATTATCTCAAGTGGGACATTATGATTCCTCTCGCGATTATTAATTAAATCGCATGCGATTACAAATAAATTATTGAGAAGAGAATTAAATAGTCTTCTTACTATTTCCGATCGCTTAGTTAATTAAATAATATATTGGGTTTCAAATTCTCAATTTTGGGTAATTAATTATTTGGGATGAATTATGGAAGTACACACCTATATGGTGTAGATGTTGCAACCAACCATTGATGAGTTAATTCCGATGGGAAATACCGGAATGAATTTCTTGGCCCCGATATTTATTTATGTTCGGCCATAATGATTTATTTGGCTTGGAATGTTTATGAATTTAATTGATTATTTTGGAATGAGATGATTTGATTAAATTGGGATTTATAACCCAAAGTAGGAAACAATTAATTTAAAGTGTTTAATTAATTAACGAGAGAAAGGGAAATTACCATCTTGGAATTAGAATAAAGCTTGACTTAATTTTAAATTGGGGGTATAGTTGTAACTAACCTCTTATTAATCATAAAATACCCATTTAATCAAGAATTTAACCACACAATTCATTATTTCCAACCCCCACCGATCGAACCCCCTCTTTTCCTCTCCCATTCGATCACCATCTTCTTCCTTCCATCGTAAGAACTCCATTGGAGAAACCTTCAAGAACACCAACCTTCTCTCTATTAAAAACCTTGCCAATCCTACGCCAATCCTTTCAATAATTACATATTTGGAATCCCCTCACCTTCCTCTCTCTATTGGTACCAAAAGCCCTCTCATCCAAGACACATTGGAATCGACCCTCACCTCGAATCGGGCTGGAGTTTAAAGATTTGGAAGCTACGCAAGGAGAGGAGCTCAAATATACGAAGAATCGAGCTAGGCGAGGACTATAAGAGTCGATTCTCTACCCTTGCCAAATCTGAAATTTCCCTCTTCAAGTAACCTCTTTCCTAGCTTTCATTTAGTGTCTTTAAGGTGTTTGTGAAATTGCTTGTAAGATCAAGAAGCCCCATTTCGAATTTGAAGTCTTTTGGTTGAAGATTGGCCAAGATATGGTTGTGATTGATATATGTGTATGCTTGGTAGTGCTAGAGCTTGATTAAGACTTTAGATTATTGATCTAGGATGAGATATATGCATACCCATGATTGTGTTATGATTTATGAAGCACGTTGGGGTCTGATTTTGGTGTTCATAAGGGTAAAGGAGTGATTTAAAAACGAACATGAGTATTAGAGAAGAAGTATGCAAAATATGGAAATCATACCCTGCCCTGCTGTGTCTGTTCGTGCTCGGCAGAGGTCTCAAACGATCTTATAATGCCCTGAAATTCGACTATATGATACTAAATTGAGTTAGCAAGATGTAGGATTTGGAATTTCTTAAAAAGGTTATGTGGTTGGTGAGTTATGATCTCTGCATTTTCGTGTGGCAAAACTGTGGCATAATATGTTTGAATGCTTGGGAAAAATAGATAACCCTTATAGAAATAATTCTAATAATTATAGAAAAATTCTAGACATTGTGTTGATTATGTATGCCAAGTTTCATCCCTGTATATGAACCGAGGAATAAATGGAAAATAAGGGAAGACATGCTTAGATTTTGGTAAAATCTGCTAGTTAGTAAGATTTGCAGAACAGCCCCCTGTTTTCCTTTGTGTGTTAGGTCTGCTAAATGATTTTCCATCAATCTGAAATTTAAATATGTTATACTTGAATGTGTTAGGAAGATTTTGGCTTTGGTTTCATGTAAAAATGTTATGCGGTTCGAAAGTTATGGACCCTGCAAAACTGGGTGTCATTCTGTGTCGCATTTTGAAAATGGTTTCGAAAACTGCACTTAGACATTTCATAAAATTCCCAAAATTTATTTATAGGTCTTAAACACATTATAAAGCTTGCATATTAATTTCGAAGTCATTAGTATGTATATTTTAGTCACAATCAATTTCTGAAGTTGCACCCTGTTTTCAGACCGTAGTAAAAACGTTCAGTAAATCTGATCTCCCCCAGCCCGTATCTCCCAAACGAAAAATGATTTTTGTAAACCGTCAATTGAAGCATACTCATTCAAATATCTAGTTTCTTCATGTAAAATTTCATGTCTTAATTCCATGTATATTTCATTCGGCATTGTTTTGAAAATGGCATTATCTAGAATGTATAAATAGGAGTCTTTTAGGTTCAAGGTCGTAAAGTACTTCTAAATTGCATCCAATTATTTTCTTAAACTACATTAACTCATTTTCAGAAATAAAGATTTGTTTCAAATTTGTTTTACATAATTAACAATCAATTATATGCATTTAATTATAGGACCTAGATATGTTAGAGAGTCTCATTGCACACACCTTTAAAACAAAGTCTGAAAAGCCACAAGAAATTATATGGTGAGTCTATAAGCATGTAAATGGTCAATGAATCCTAGAGGAACTCATATGGTACTTGTTACATAATTATCAAACATGTTGATTAAATTGCAAGAGCATGATATATACAAGCCTACTTGTTAAATAAATCTTAGCAAGCATGATTATATGTGGAGCCTAAGTATGAAACAACTACTTGAAGCATGCTAAATGAATTAGATGAATAATCACTTATGTGAAGCATGCATGAAATTAAATGAACACACCTAGTAATTTAGTGTTATAATCTAGGTGTTGGTGATTGTGGCAAAGAAGCATCCCCTAGGAGAATCAAGTGAATCGAACACTCCTTCAAAATTAAGGTGGGCACTACTTTATCCTACAAATGAGTTTTCGCAAATGTTTTCAAATAAAATAAAAGTGTTTTTGTTTTAAACTATGGAGCACCGTATAACTGTTTTGGCACCTTTGCAATTGATAATCGATGTTGTTGAGGTTGGTGATGATTATGAATGATACTGGAGATGTGCTGGATCGGGGATTAGCTACCCCCGTGGTATTGTAAGTCTAATGCATTAGCCCGGATAGTAATAAGACTACCGGTCAGGTAAGGACTCTGATTCCCTTACCGGGTGGATGGTGAGCGGCCACTCCCATCTTACCCTTATGTGAATTATATGATGATATGATGAATTGTTGGTGATGTGAATGATGGGATGACGATTGTATGGTGCCATAAAATGAGTGGGCATGCCCTTGTGAGGTAAAACGTTTTGTGCATTCACAAGTCCTTTTCAATAAAACCCTTGTGTTATGCATGTGTGATACGGTGCGTTTCCATAATATATATGTATTCTGTTTTCGGGACACCGTGAACACTGGGTACGCGGAGTACTCAGCCCCTGTGTGTGTTTTCCCCACATGCAGGTAACAGGTGACGAGGTGGCGGTGGCGTTGTGGCAAAGGGGATGGTCGTGAAGATAATTGTGTGGACTTATTGAGAATGTAAAGTTGTTTCGAGACTTTCTTATATATTGACATTCTTATTTGATACTTTGAGGCATGTCGCATTTGAAATCCCCTCCAAGCATTGATTGAGTAGAGTCAAATGATTTTCCTTTCTCTCTCTTGTTTATTTTGGATTCCCTATCAAGTGAATTATTTACCTAACATGCTATTCGTGATCTTTGATATTATTCCGGTACATGAGCTGCGGGCTATGTCTTCATACATAGACCCAATTGGTTACTTTCTTTGCAAACTTGTATTATTGTTTCAAGTTGTACTTGGCGTAAGACCCGCGTGGAGGTCATTACTTGAATCTATTTGAATTTCCTCTTTCGAGCATGTACATATCTTATTGCTCGCCACGCGTGTTATTGAATAATCCATTTTGATCTCGTTATGCTTCATCTATTATTATGTTAAGATATATATATTCACTTCAAATTCAATGAAGCATATTTACAGCTTATTAAATTGTTCTACTCAAATCGCTTCCGCCATTTTAATTCATCATCTATGTTGAACTCAAATAATTTCTACGCTATTTCAACTTCATTATTGTCAAGCATTTCTAAATTGTTCAAAACCCTTAGCGTGCATTGTCCGCACGTGGGACTGTCGCATAGGCCCGGTTTGGGGGCGTGACAACGTCTCATTCTTCTCAATAGCTTGGATTTCTTTAGCCATAGCCTCCTCCCATTCTGGTTGTCTGGCCGCTTCATTGTAGCAAGACGGCTCCTCCGTCTCTGCCAACATCACTTCTTCAAAATCAAGCGTTACTCGAGGTGCTTCTGCCATTATCTCAGTCATGTCCCTATATCGAAATGGTCCATCGTCACTCTGAACATGTCCACCTGACCATGGAGTGGGTAGATCATCGCCTTGATCTACTATTTGAGCAACTGGCTCGAACTGTGGAGTATTCGAGACAGTCTGCTCGAGCAGCTCCTTAGCACCCTGCTCCCCTGTTGAGCTACTTTCAAATGGGGTCGTTTGAATACCAACTTGCTCGTGATTGACCTCCTCAAAAAATTTATAGGTGTGGTCATTCACGTCACTTGACCAATCCCAGGCTTCACCTTTTTCGAACACAACATCACGACTCACATGTATTCTGCCGAGATGTGGTTCGAGCAACCTGTGCGCCTTGCTCCCTTCTTCGACACCTAAGTACACAAATGACTGACTCCGATCGTCGAGCTTCTTCAGATGGGGATTGGTCACCTTGGCATGTGCAGTACACCCAAACACACGAAGATGTGCAAGGTGTGGCTTCTTCCCGGTCCATATTTCGAACGGCGTCTTCTCTCGAGCAATTTTTATTGGTAGTCGGTTGAGTAGATAGACTGCATGACGAACAACCTCCCCCCAATACTTGCTCGGGACAGCCATGCTCTTGAGTAATGACCGAGCCATAGCCATCACTGTACGGTTTTGCCTTTCCACCACACCATTCTGTTGAGGAGAATATGGTGCGGTGAAATGTCGTTCAATCCCAGCCTGTTCACACAACTCTGAGAACTCTTTTGAGAAGAACTCTCCTCCTCGATCTGATCGAAGGACTTTGATTTGAAGACCGGTCACATTCTCGACCAACTGCTTCGTCTTCTTAAATGAAGAGCATGCCTCGTCCTTTGATTTTATCACATGCAGCCACATCCAACGGGAGTAATCATCAACAATAAGCATGAAATAGCGATTACCTCCTGGAGTTGTTGGTGTGATTGGTCCACATAGGTCGATGTGCAGGAGTTCGAGTGGCTTCTTTGCTCGAAACTTTGTTTCCGTAGGAAATGGTTGTCTTGTCTGCTTTGCCACCAAACATGTTCGACAAAGCTGCTCCGGAGGTGTTATTGGCGGTACTCCTACTGCCATTCCTTTATTAACGAGGGATTTCAGAGCTTGAAAATTGACATGCCCTAGACGAGCATGCCATAGCCAAGTTGGATCTTCAAGATTAGCCAAGAGACTAACTGGACTCGCTATTTGGAGCTCTATTTGGTATAACCGATTCTGTGAACGTCTCACCTTTATGATAAGACACGAAGGACTCTTGGCGTAAACTTCGAGCTCCTCACCATCCATTACAACCCGGTGTCCTATCTCAGTTAGTTGTCCGAGGCTTACCATGTTACTCTTCAGTCGAGGAATGTAATAAACTTTCTCGAGAAACCACTGATCACCATTTCTGCACTGGAAAAGGATAGAACCTTTTCCTCGTATCTCCACTACTGAGTCATCACCGAATCTTACTTTTCCGGTGACTGTCTTGTCAAGTTCGAAGAACTTCTCTCTGTCTCCTGTCATATGATTACTAGCACCATTGTCTAGAAACCAAATATCTTTCAGTTTTTCGAGAGACTTAGTTTTTCGGTTTTCTAGAGGCTCTTTTTCGTTGAGCATGACAATCTCCTCCGGTGGGGTCTCCTCCGAGATTGCCATAAGTAGGGCTGGCTCAATGTTATCGGCATGGGCGAGGTGTGCTGCCTCATTCTTCTTTGCTGCTCGACATTGTGTCGAGTAGTGTCCCATCTCGTTGCAGTTGTAACAGCGGATGTGACTCTTATCTCGAGCAGCTCCTCGTCCACCCGAACCACCTTCTCTTCGAGGTGCTCCTCGGCCACCTCTCCCCCGACCTCTGCCTAGAGATTTATCACCACGTCCGCGGTTCCCATTTTCTGTGGGAAACCTCTTTGGCTGGGAAAATGATGATTCCTTGCCGTCTTTTTTGAATCGGGCCTCCTACTCCGCCTGAGTGAGGAGTACCTGTTCGTCCTTTCGTCCTGCGCCCGGACTCTTCTTCTGCGTGCGCTCCTCGAAAGCTTTAAGCCTTCCGACAGCCTCCTTGAAAGTGAGTGTTTCAAGATTATAGAACTGTTCGATGCCGGCTACCACACTGATGAACCTTTCTGGCACTGTATCGAACAACTTCTTTACCAATGTGGAGTCAGTGAGAGTTCCACCAAGACTTGTGTAATTTACAGACATGGCAGTGAGACGACCGGCATAATGATCGAGGGTCTCACTGTCACTCATTTGCATCACATCGAACTCTCTCTTGAGCGTCTGCAATCTTGCATATTTTACCCGATCTGCCCCGACGAACCTCGTCTTTAAGCAATCCCACACTTCCTTTGCTGTTTTCTTACTAGCAACTTGCATGAGAAGGTCCTCCGGGAGTGCTTGAAAGAGGTGCGACCTCGCCTTCTTGTCGAGTCGGGCGTCCACTTGTGCGCCTTCTACAGGCTCGACTGCTTTCCATACTCCTTGATCCTCCATCATTGCCTGCACACGAATCACCCAACTTGTGTAGTTCGTATGCGTCAACTGCGGGTAGTGAAACGAGCTGCTCACTTGTGCCTGCGAAGTTTCTGCTGCTGTTACCAAAGCCATATTATCCCACCGTATGATTTTAGGCATAAACCAATGCTCTAGTACAGCCGAAAAAATTTCGATGAACAGTGTGTGATCTGCTGATAGGGGTGTGCAGAAACCGAACCGAACCGAAGAAACCGAAGAAAACCGACCGAACCGATCAAATTCGGTCGGTTCGGTTTTCGGTCGGTCGGTTGGCGGTTTTGAATGGAGAAAACCGATAGCTTATCGGTCGGTTATCGGTTGTTATAATTTTGCCCCGATAAACCGACCGACCGACCGATAAGTATTTAATTAATTATTTAATATATATATATATATAAAATATTTTAATATTTAAAAAATTCTAAAAACCTAATCCTAAATTCCTAATCTTATTTCACATTCAGATTCTCAATTCTCTCAAACCCGTCGAACCCTAGCCGCACCGCACCCGCACCAGTGCACCACACCCCTCGCCATCTCCCATCTCACGCTCGCCGTCGCCGGTCACTGCACCGGTCCGGCGGTTGGTGCTCGCTGCGCCGCTCCCCCTGCTCGACCCACCCCTCTCGCTCCATCGCTCGAGTCGAAGCAAAAGCAGCACACTCTCGCTCTCGCTCCAATCTCCATCGCTCGGCTTCTCCTCTCGCTCGGCTCCCTGCTCTCTTCTCTTCCGATCACCGGCTCACCGCACCTGCTCGGAGTCGGCGTCCCCCCTCTCGGTCCACCATCCACCCTGCTCGGTGCCCCTGCTCGCGTTCCCTCGGCGGCTCGGCCTCGGCTGCTCGCGTCCCCCTGCTCGGCAGATGACAGTTGGCTCCCCCCTCTCGGTCTCAGCTGCTTTGACATTGCTTGGTAATTTTTCTGCCATCATCTTTTTTTTGTTTTTTTGAAGGGATGTTAATCATGTTATTATCAAAGCACTGCAGTCCATATATATGAGTGAAGTGAAATTGTTCATTGAAAATTTGAAATATATTATCTGATATTATCTGTTTTGTTGCTGGCTTGGTGGTTGGTGCTGAAATATATTCGAACTGGTTGTATTGTTGGTTGTTTTTGCATTGGTTGTTGGCTGGTTGTTTTGGCATTGGTTGCTGGCTTGGTGCTGCTTTGGCATTGCTTGCTGAAATATATTCGAATTGGTTGTTTTGTTCATAAATGATTGTGTTTTGTTGTTTGCTGCTGCAGATATAAGATGTCCACATCATCAACACCACCCTCTGATGCAACTCCATCATCAACACCATCATCTACTGGAGGAACTCAGGTTCCTAGTGAACAACAAGCTTCGGTGTCAGCAGGCAAGCCACCACTTCATCCAAATAAGAGAAAAAAGAGGTCCGATGTGTGGGATCATTTCACGGTATTTGAAGATGAGGATGTGCAAAAAAAAGGTCAGTGCAATTACTGCCCAAAGAGTTACTTTTGTGACCCTAAAAGGAATGGCACAACTAGTCTAAAAACACATATGAATAGTTGTCTCAATAGTCCTTTAAGGAGTGATAATACGCAGTCTCAAATTGTTTTGAAACCGGGGGATGACAAGTCTGTTAGGGTAATTACTTGGAAATTTGATCCTATTTTAGCTAGGAAAAAGCTTGTAGAGATGATTATCAAAGATGAGTATGCATTTAGCATGGTGGAGGGTGAAGGGTTTATTGAGTTTGTTGGGGTTATATGTCCTAAGTTCAAGATTCCTTCACGTTGGACTATATCTAGGGATGTATTCCAACTCTATTTAGATGAAAAAGTCAAGTTGCGTGATTTTTTTAGAAATTCTGGTACTACTATTTGCATTACTACTGATACTTGGACATCAATGCAAAAACTAATTACACGTGTATCACTGCTCACTATGTTGACAAAAGATGGAAGTTGAATAAGAAAATCATTCAATTTTGTCCAGTTGAGAGTCATAAAGGGGAGGAGATGGGTAAACAGATTGATGATTGTCTTCGTGAATGGGGTATTGCTAGAGTGTTAGCCATTACTGTAGATAATGCTAGTGCCAATGACACTTGTGTTGCTTACTTGAGAGGGAGATTGACTAGTCGGGGGTGTGATGTTGTTAAGGGACAACACATTCACATGAAGTGTGTGGCTCACATTCTAAATTTGATTGTTGGTGAGGGTTTGAAAGTAATCAATCCATCTATCAAAAAGGTTAGAGATGCTATTAGATTTGTGAGAAACTCACCTGCAAGATTGAATAGATGGAATGAATGTTGTGTTGAAGAAAACATAGAATGTAAGAGTGGTTTAACTCTAGATGTGCCAACTAGATGGAACTCTACATATACTATGTTGAGTGTAGCAGTTAAGTTTGAGAAAGCATTTGAACGTTTTGAACTTGAGGATCCTCATTTTAGGCTACATCTAAATGCTGATGAGAACAGTGGTGTGCCAACACCACAAGATTGGGATATTGCTAGGAGGATTAGTGATATTTTGTTGGTCTTTTATGAGGTAACATTGAAAGTTTCTGCATCCCTACATGTCACATCTAATTTGGCCCATCATGAGATTGATACTGTTGGAAACTTGCTTCGTGAATGGGTCAACACTTCAGTTGATGTGAATTGCCCTTTTATAAGTGAAATGGGTCAGAAGATGCAAATCAAGTTTGAGAAGTATTGGGGAGATGCTACTCAAATGAACCAACTTGTATACTTGGCGGTTGTTCTTGATCCCCGGTATAAGTTCAAGTTCATTTCGTTTTTCTTTAATGATGAGTATGGAGAGGAGAAGGGTTCGATGCTAGCATTTCGTTTGAGGGTTGTCTTGAATGAATTGTTTGAATTTTATAAAAAATTGCATCAACCTCAATCTGAAAGTTCTAGCATTAGCCAATCATCTACTGGTAGTCAATCATCTCAGAGCACTTGATTAATTTGTCTGATTCTGTCGATAGTCATCCTCAAAAGAAAGCGAGATATGAAAGGAGGGACCAATTCAAGAGATTTGAGGAAGAAAGTGGTGAGAATTTGATGAACAAAACTGAATTGGATACTTACCTTGATGAAGCAAGACATTGTAGTGATGATGATTTTGAGATTTTGAAGAGGTGGGATGTACACCAATGTAGGTTTCCAATTCTCTCACTTGTTGCCCGGGATGTTTTGGCAATGCTGATCTCTACCGTTTCTTCAGAATCGGCCTTCAGCACTGGTGGTAGAGTCCTTGATTCTTTTAGGAGTTCATTAACTCCTAAAATTGTTGAAGGCCTTATATGTGTTCAAAATTGGTTGAGAAAATCTAAAAAACCAATTGATTTAGAAGAGGATTTGATGAGCAATGAGAAACATGAGGAAGGTTTGTTAAATGTTAATACTTAATTTCATTTTATTACTTAACCATTTTATACTAATCTATTTATCTTTTATATTTGTTTAAGGCATTTCTACTATTGGCAAGGAAAAGGAAGGCCAAGGAAGTGAAATGATACATGAGTGATTTTAATGGAATGATGTTAAGATCTTTTTGTTTATCATATTTTAGTTTTTTTATGTTAATTTCTTATAATATTTCTTATTTTCTTATTGTAGGTACAATGAAAAATTTGGTGGAGAAATGAAGGAACTTGGAAGTTGGAAGTGTAGTTGTACTTGTGGTCTTTTGGATATGAAGTTTAGAACATTTTCAAACTTATGTAATAGTCTAAATATTTGGATTTTATTTGGTTGTTTAGAACTTTTGATGATGTTTGTTGGCATGTTGGAAACTTGGAGGATTGTGTTATGTTTGATGCTTGGTACTTTGGTTTTATTTGGTTTGTTTGTTTTGATGGGAGTTTGTGGTTTATGTTTAATGTTTTATTTATGGTTTTTTGGATATTAAAAAAAAATATTTCAGCAGCCCTTATCGGTTCGAACCGAACCGATGATATTATCGGTTCGGTTCGAAAAGTCTATCGGTCGATTTTCGGTCGGTTGGCCATGTCGGTTCGGTCCTATCGGTTTTCCTCTTATCTGTCGGTTTTGAACCGAACCGACCGATTGCACACCCCTATCTGCTGACACTATTCCGGTGTGAATAGTACCTAGCGAACTCTCAAAGGATGAAAATTAGTCTAACTTATTTTCTGATGTGTAGGATCCACTTTAGTGGCAAACACAGAGCATACGATAAGCAGATAATAAACACCCTAATTGGGCTCTGGTACCACTTGTTGGTCCCAGAAATAATATCACACTCAATGGGATAAATACAAGTAGCAGGAGAAATAAACAAAAATGGAGTACAAAGAAAAAAAAAGAGGTGAAATCTGAATTTTATTTGAGAAGAAGCTTAACTCTCAATTTGTTTTTGTTGTTCGTGCATCTAAACTTACAGAAGCTCATGCCTTTTATAGGCAAATTTCAGCCACATTTTTCAAACTACCACCACATTTTTCAAACTCCATTTTTCAAACTACCACCAAACCATGAACACATTTATTATGTTCACACAATTAAAGGAGTAATTTCCTACACTTATAAGGATTCAATAAGAACCCAATCCAATAAACTCAAAATAATCCAAAATAAAGAAAAATAAAAGAATACAATACATGATAAAAAATATATATATCAAATGAATGAATGTGATCATCAACTCAGATCAACAAATAAAAAATGACCAAAACACAAGTTAAAAGGATAAACAATTTGCGTACCTGCTCATCCAGAATCTATTTCCAAAAGAAACATACAAATCACACTACTTGAATCTTATCTAACTGACTAAATTAAGCATATGCCACTGCCACTGTTACCATACAGATGCTGCAAGTAACTCATGCCATGTAATAAATCATACTTAAATTATGATAAGATTTGTACAATATTAATTACTTAAGATGGATGAAAAGTGCCCCTTCAATTTTGCTGCTGAATAGAGCACCATCCAATCCTCCATTCTTCATATCTGCTGTAGAATAAAGATATCATGAGCTTTGGGGGAGAGAACATTTATTGAAATAAATGAAAGTAACAACATATTGATTCACTGAAGACCATTACAGTTGATTGCATGAATACCATCAGCAAACTCCAGGTTATAATATTGTAGTCTCTATCAGCACTTACTCTATCAAATGATACCAGAGAATTAGGAGAAACAAAGCTTACCATTTGATGAGAAATGTAAGGAATGATTCTATTTTCAGTTTTAATGTACCACAAACTCGGACGGTCATCAATCTAAATCACATTTGGAGATTTATCCTGACTTGCTGGGACAGAGAACTTAACCCAGAATTAGAAACTTTGAGATTCCCAGCAGCATCCAACAGATTTCAGTTTCAGATCAGACATGGACACGCCAGTAGATCTCAGACAAGGAAAAGGGAAAGAAAAAAAAAAGTTCAATCCCAATCCATACGAGCAAGAAAAAATCAGTTCCCAACCAAGCCAAAAATAAAAAGATAAAAAAATTCGACAATTCCAAAATTCACAAATGTTTGAGCATAGCCAAAGCATACATCTGTGCAACACACTCCCATACGTATACAGATGTATATCAAATGAAATGTATCATATTATTGAACTTGAATTAATACATAAATTATTTTTTGATGGAAACAGAGAATAAAATAATTGAAAGGACTTGCACTTAATTTTTTTACCTAGAAAATTAAGTTGCCTACGTATCCCTTGTTTAAGGGGAATCAAAGTCCACGTAGTTCTCTTACCTGACTTACCTTCTTAGTTGGCGAATGAACTAATCAGAATCTCCAAGGCCATTGATTGCCATTGTGCTTGTTGGACTCGTACACTTATTCATGATTACATATGCTTGCAGTCTTTGCAGAAAGAGAGTTATGACCTGAATCATGTGTGCTTGATGATGAACACACATATATTTATATATATACTTATTTTCTCAGATGAATAGTAACATATTAAATAAACCAACCATAGAATTTTCATAAAGACTCATTCTAGATTAAGATTACAGACCAAACTAAAGAAGTAGAAATTAAACCGTAATTTCAAGATTAATTGCTTGTTGAGTGAGAATGTGCTTGTGCTTTACCCTGACTTTTTGGGACAAAACACTTATCCAAAATCAGAAACTTTGAGAATCTCAGCAGTGTCGAACAGCAACTGCAAAAAAAAAAAAGATGCAAAATTCACAAAAAAGATTTCAACAATTCCAAAATTCACAAAAAAGACTTGCCCTTTTTAATGAAAAATGCCTGAATATAGCCAAAGCACAGCTCTCTGCAACACACACAAATATATACACAGATGTATATCAAATTAAATTTATCATATTGTTGAGCTTCAATTATACATAAAATTATTTTTTGATGGAAAGAGAAAATAAAATATTTGAAAAGACTTGCACTTAATTTTTTTACCTGGAAAATCAAGCTGCCTACATATCCCTTGTTTAAGGGGAATCAAAGTCCATGTAGTTCTCTTACCTGACTTACCTTCTTGGTTGTCTGGTGAACTAATCAGAATCTCCAAATCTATTGATTGCCACTGTGGTTGCACTTTTATTGGACTCGTACGCAAAATTCATGATTACATATGTTTGAGGAGAAGAGCTTCTGCCTTCTTCTAAGGCCCTTCATGGCTTCAGCCTTTGGCTCTGGCTGTGCTGGAATAGTGGGTGACAAACAGAAATAGATGAATGAGGAAATTGAAGATCTGATGATGTTTACTTAGTCTCGATATTGGAAAACTGCAGATGGAGGAATAATGGATTTGTGAGGAGCTGGAAGACAAGAGGCGAGGCCAGTATTTGGGGCAAGCCATAGATGGGCTAGCACAACACCTGAATCCTAGGTGTTTGGCCAATAAATTGGCCTTGCCTCTTCTCTTCCTGCCCACACTAATCTATCTTCTCCCCGTATGCAGTTGCCTATGCAGAGACTTTAGGACCTACACCTACACCTACGTAAACATCATCTAAGTCTTCCTCTTCATCCTCACAATAGTATTCTTCTATCTTCTGATCCTCCCCTTCCACCAAATGCCAAACGTTGAAACCATGAGGCCAGTAGAAGAAGGCACACACACTCACCTCAAACATGTAATCATGAATGCTTCCCACAGATAGATACATGTAAGGTAAGACCAAGATTAATTATGATTCATGAAGATATATATATAGAGATTGATTACAGATTTAAAACATCATTTTCTTTTTATTCGTTATTGAATTATAGAACTCGAAATCCATCAGCAAACAACTGGTTATAATATTGTAGCCTCTATCAGCACTTACTATACTAGAGAAGGAGAATAATTAACAGCATGAATAAGTTGCTCAAAATATTTTTGGCTTCATCATCTCACATTCATCCTTCATTTACGTAATATTAACAGATTTCAGTTTCAGAAATGGAAAGGCCAGTAGTTTTCAGACAAGAAAAAATAATCAGTACTCAACCAAGTTTTTTTCTTTTTTTTTTTGAGAATTTGAAATTCAAAAAACAGACACCTATATGCATACACAAGTAAATCAAATTAAATTCATCATATTGTTGAGCTGAAATTAATAAATAAATTATTTTTTGATAAAAAGAGAAAACAAAATAATCGAAAGGACTTGAACTTAATTTTTTACCCAGAATATTAAGCTGCCTACGTATCCCTTGTTTAGCGGGAATCAAAGTCCACGTAGTTCTCTTACCTGACTTGCCTTCTTGGTTGGCTAATGAGCTTATCTGAATCTCTCCAAGGCCATTGATTTCCACTGTGTTTGCACTTGCATTGGACTTGTACACTTGACTCATGATTTCATATGTTTGAGCCTTCTCCTAAGGGCTTCAGCCTTTGGCTCTATGGCTGTGGTGGAAGGTGGAGGAGGTTATGGCCTAGCGGGTGACAGAATTAATAGAAGAATGAGGATGATAAGGAAGAGTTAAATGATGTGGATTTGTAAGGGGCTGAGGGCAGGATTGAGGTGGTGGTCGGG
The DNA here is from genome assembly GCA_026898455.1 of Plectranthus barbatus. Classification (NCBI taxonomy): domain Eukaryota; kingdom Viridiplantae; phylum Streptophyta; class Magnoliopsida; order Lamiales; family Lamiaceae; genus Plectranthus; species Plectranthus barbatus. Next base: position 624,127 of record JAPKLW010000091.1, read on the forward strand.
CAGAGAAATTAAAGACCAAGCAAACAATGGATCGACGAGCAAAAAGGGCTTCGAAGCAAGAAGCTGCAGAAAAGGCCGCTATAGTAAAACATCAGCAGCACCTTTCAAGGTTGTGCTGCGTGCATCTCTTACTGGTATGTCGAAATGTGGCAATTCTAACAGTTTATCTTCATTTTCTCTATCTCTTACCGGTAGGTTGCAAGCTGAGAGAGATTTATGAGCTGCTTTGGAAGTTGTTTTCAGGCATGGCATGGATTCTAATGTGTTTATTTATTCTTCTAATGTCTTTATTTACACCTGGCAATTTCCACTAATCTATTATGAAACAGCTCTTGTATTTGAAAAATATTTTTGAACATAAATAAGCTAAATTCTTGTAGATTTAACCCGTCAACATACCAACTATACCTTCTTTCAAAACTATTCTTATTTAAGTAACACAAACTAGAAGATAAATAATATTTTGGAAGTAAAAAGAAGCAATTTCTTGATTCAAAATGTAGACATATAGAAGGGATTCCAAAACATCTAAAAACTTCTATACAATCCTTGTTAGCCTTATAGGTACATCAGAATACATTCCAAGTCTTGGTCAGATGCAGCCCGCATTTGTTAGATGTTGCTGATGCTTTGATACAGCAGCTTTTACTGCAACTTATATGCTTCAAAGCTCTTTTTGCCTGTGGACCAACTCTTTGCTAGGTCTCTATTTTCTCTTCCGATGATAAGTCTAAAATGTGCTCTCAAATTCCTTGCCTCCCTAAGTAAATATCATTCAACTTTTCCTGTTCATCCTCAAAAGTAGACTTCTATTTTGTCACTCACTATCTCCTTTCCTTCCATCACACCCCACAGCCAAAGCCAATGGTTGAAAACATTCTCATCCAACATGTAATCATGAATGCTGCTCACATAAAGATTAATTAAGATTCATGAGGACATAGAAGTAATATAATAACTGCAGAGAATAGGAAGATGATTAAGAAGCAAGCAGTCAATGGCTCTATGCAGATTAATTAAGATTCATGAGGATATATATATTAGCAAGTGTGAAATAATGAAAGAAGATATAGAAATTAATGACTCCAGTGAGTTCACTTTCGATCCTTGAACACACCATCCTTATCTAGCTTCTCGAGATTGACCACAGATATAAAATATCATTCTCTTCTTATATTCATTAAAGAAGCCTCTAACACACAAGGTTCCATTTAGAACTCGAAATCCATGAGCAAACAGGTGGTTATAATATTGTAGCCTCTATCAGAAGTTATTCTATCAAATGATATTAGAGAAGAAGGGGGAAACAAAGCTTATCATTTTATGAGAAATGTAACTTAGACATGTAAGGAAAATAAGATAGAAGGTAAGTCTGTTTTCACTTTCATACACCAAACTCAGTGACCTTTAGAGCAATCGACGATCATCAATCTAAATCACACTTGGAGATTTACCCTGACTTACTGGGACGGAGCACTTACCCGAAAGCAGAAACTTTGAGATTCCCAGCAGCATCCAACAGCAAGTTTTCTGGCAGCAAAAGTAGACAATTTCACATCCTTCATTTACCTAATATAAACAGATTTCAGTTTCAGATTATGTCGATTACTGAAACTGATATTCAACAGAAATGGACAAGAAACACTTTAGGGATATTGATATTTCCATTACATATTACACTTGATAAGATAGTAAAAGAAATAAGCAATAAACAGATATTGATACCATAGACACTCTACTATATACGGTGTTAGCTAGTTGCCACCAGAATAAACCATCAAAATCATCAGAAGCTAATTTATATATCAATGTCAATTGAAAACAGTTAATTTTAAAGGAAAGCCAATATAATTTTCAATTGTGTTGTCCTGAAGCAAGCAAATTGACAGAAAGAGAAAATTGTAATAAATAATGCCTAACAGTCACAGATATTGAAGATGAAGTGCTCTCTACAGTCTACATACATTAACACTAACTAAATGCTGAGGGAACATATTGTTAAATCCCAAATAAATGAATATTTAATCTAAAAACGAAATTAGAAGCCCTGATTTTGCCAATTACACTTTCAATCCAACTTATGTTTTGATTAGATGGAATTTGAATTCTGAAATTCTTTTTTTTTTTTCCCAAGAGTTACCCATATGGTTAATTCTCAAGTCACCCAATTGCATGGCATTTCGACTAGTGCAGACCTAACTAGTAACTAATACTCTTGAGCTATATATGTAATTTAATGTTCTCTCTTTCAAATAAATTCAACTCATGAGATGTCACTTGGGCCCAACAGTCCAAATGCGTATGCTTCAAACTAACAATCACAAACTCATATCATGTCGGCATTATCAATTCGTGGCAAAGCACATCAAATGGAAGGTATAATTATACTTGAAGATTTGATGAAGAGACAATAAAGAAACCATAAATATTCCATTTCCCCAAAGTTAGGTCTTCTAATGATTATGAAGATCATGTGATCAACCATCATCAGAATGCAATTCAACAATGATCAAGTCCACACGATGGCATGCAAATAAAAGAAACCATGAATCTGAGGTAAGAACAGCTTAAATAAACCTTCATCGCAGCATTATGGATGGAGAAGTGGAGAAGATGTGTAACAACTTAACAACAAACAAGCATTTAAATGAGCAACAATTCAAGACAAATTTACAAAAAAGACACATCCTTTAATGAAAATTGTCTCAACATAGCCAAATTAAATTTATAAAATTGTTGAGCTTGAATTAATACATAAATTACTTTTTGATGGAAACAGAAAATAAAATAATTGAAAGGACTTGCACTTAACTTTTTACCTAGAAAATTAAGTTGCCTACGTATCCCTTGTTTAAGGGGAATCAAAGTCCACGTAGTTCTCTTACCTAACTTACCTTCTTAGTTGGCGAATGAACTAATCAGAATCTCCAAGGCCATTGATTGCCATTGTGGTTGCATTTTTTTTTTTTTTGAGAATTTGAGATTCAAAAAACATATACAACGTATCCAATATTATATCACTTTCTTGTTTACATGCCCATTAATGGTGACACAATGCTATATGTGTGGCTATCTATATATGTGGACATTATTAAAATCGCTAACGAAATGAGACACATGTAGTACTATTATTACCCATTCATAATTAATATGATAATTCAAATTAGTAGATTGTGTATAATATACACAAATTAAATGGAGACTTATTTTTGAGCAATTGAACCAACTTGGTGTGGTGTGTATATATATTGTCAAATGGAATACGCATGCTAGTAATAAATCTTATAAAAGTTAAGCCACTTCTCAAACCATACTGCATTCGATCCCATCAACAAACACAAAATTAACCCATCATTTTTCTGTCATAAATGGCAGTGATCAAGAGGAAGATGAAATGGAGGGACTATTTCTCGAGCTGTTTCAAGCCCGAGATCCCGGCCCGGACAAAGAAGAAGCCCGTTTCCAAGCAAACTTGTTCAAATGAAGCCTTATAGGTACAGCAGAATATATTCTAAGTCTTGGTCAGATGCAGCCCACATTTGTTAGATGTTGCTGATGCTTTGATACAGCAGCCTTTACTACAACCTATATACTTCAAAGCTCTTTTTGCCTGTAAACCAACTCTTTGCTTGATCTCTATTTTCTCTTCCGATAATAAATTGGCCTAGATTTTTGTCCAAGGCTAAAATGTGCTCTCAAATTCGTTGCCTCCCTAAGTAAATATCATTCAAGTTTTCCTGTTCATCCTCATAATAGTAGAGTCTTCTATTTCATCACCCACTACCTCTTCTCCTTCCTTCACACGCCACAGCCAAAGCCAATGGTTGTAAACATTCTCATCCAACATGTAATCATGAATGCTGCTCACATATAGATTAGTTAAGATTCATGAGGATATAGAAGCAAATGTAAAGTAATATAATAACTGCAGATAATAGGAAGATGATTCAGAAGCAAGCAGTCTATGGCTCTATGCAGAAATTGATGAAGCTAGAGAGTTCATGATTAATTAAGATTCATGTGGATATATATATAGTAGCAAATGTGAAATAATGAAAGAAGATGCAGAAAGTAATGACGCTAGTGAGTTCATGATTAATTAAGATTCATGAGGATATATATAGTAGCAAGTGTGAAATAATGAAAGAAGATGCAGAAAGTAATGACGCTACACTTTCGATCCTTGAACACACAATCCTTATCTAGCTTCTCGAGATTGATCACATGAGATATAAAATATCATTCTCTTCTTATATTCATTAAAGAAGCCTCAAACACACAAGGTTCCATTTAGAACTCGAAATCCATCAGCAAACAGCTGGTTATAATATTGTAGCCTCTATCAGCAGTTATTCTATCAAATTAGACATGTAAGGAAGATAAGACAGAAGGTACCTCTATTTTCATTTTCATTCCGCAACTCGTGAACCTTAAATCACTTAACCCATAATCAGAAACTTTGAGACTCCCAACAGCGTCCAACAGCTACTTTTCCGGCTGCAAAAGAAAAGATGTAGAATAAAGCATAAAGTAGACATTTTCTTGCAACAGCATGCATGAATAAGTTGTTGAAAATATTTCCTGTCTTCAACTTCTCGCATTCATTTACGTAATATAAACATATTTCGGTTTCATATTATATGGATTCATGTTCAACAGACATGGACAGGCTAGTAGTTTACAAACCAGCAGTTTAAAGGAAACGGATGCCAGAAACAAACACTTCATAAGATAGTCAAACAAATAAGCAATAATGGAAAGATCTCTCCGTAACTATCAATACCCACCTAAGGAAAGATGATATGATTAAACATGCTCGAACCTGATTGAGCAATGGGAATTCTTGATGTGGTGGATCCAAAATCACAGAAACTAAATGATGAGTAAAAACTAAACCCGAATTTCAAGATTTATTCTTTGTTGAGTGAATGAATGTGCATGTGCTTTAATTCTTGACGAAAACATACTAGAATATATGTAAAACATGAAACCCTTGATGGAAAAAGAATTGATAAATCCAAGAATTTTGTTGAGGGCTGAATTAATTAATACTTCTGGTAATCTGCTTCTTTTTCTCATCATCGTCTTCATCCATAGATCCCATAGGCCGCAATCGCTTTTCTTGAAAGCTAGTTGTAGCAACCAGCCTTTGTTCTTCATCTTCTCTCACTAGACTTCGGAATTCTAATGATATTCCCCGGTGACCTTCCCACTGCATGCATGTAATGTAACAAGTGGGACATCAGTTTATGATTCTTGAAGACTTTGTTTACGAATGCGTGTAAAGTAATCAAAGTAAACTTCTAATTAAACAGAATTGAATAATCTTGAAGAAATCTTGCATTGTTGTTGAAAAATCTAACGATTATAAAAGAAAGATTATTTGAATGTAATTCGTTTGAACCAAGTAGAAGCAGAAAGCAACAATTAATGAAGGTTGGGATTTTTTCACTAATCTCCACCTTATCATCGTCGTGGTTGTGGCCGCCTCCGCCAATGGACTGTGGAACGGCACGGCGGTTCGAGGGGACTAATGTCTGCCTCCGCGCGTCTTCAACGGAGGCTGCAGCTGCTCTTCTTCCCCAACTCTTTCTGCCCGCAGTTGTTCATATCGTAACTCCTTATTTATATATATTAATCAATATAGATATAAGATAATATTAGATTAACAATAAGATATTCAAATATTATATTTTTATTTTATAATGCTATATATACGCGTATTAAAGCATTTAATTTTTTTTTGCAGGATTGTTTAGGTTAATGGTCGGTAGAATTAAATATTGCGTGAATATAAATATTAAAGTTTTCCTGCTAATATTATATATTTATACTTTTATTTCGAAATCAAAATTAATTCACAAGAAATCAAGATTAATTCTGAAGAAGATTGCACATAAACAACAGCAATATAATGAAGTGAAAACTAAACCCTATGCTTAAAAAAAAATTTACTAATTTGTTCCGAAGAAGGTATACACAAAATTAATATGAAATCAAGAAATAAATAAAAATGCATTAAACTTACATATTTGATTTGATCTACGTCTCACCATCATCATGTTTTCCCTTCCACCAGCCACGGTAGACATGATCTTGATGATTCTCTCTCTATATATAGTATATACTCTTATCTTTTTTATTAAACAAATCTTTAACATATACTAATACTTCATTCTAATTGATATATTTAAATATATCATTCACTTTGACTAAATATATACATTATCTTTTTTTTTTTAGAAAACTAAATACATTATTTAGAACAATAGAATTATTTAAATTCTTGAGATATATTAGATACTACAATATCTTGTGTATCAAGTTTTCTAATATTATGTATATCTTGTATAGTAGATAGATATATATCTCATTGTACATGATTATTCATTGAGTGAAATAAAGGGAATTATTTCTCTACATGGTATCAGCCAAACCTTGGCATAAACCCTAGAATTTTTTCCTCCTCTTCTCCTCTCGCCAACTGCGTCTGTCTCGGCTGATTATGGCTGCAGCAGTCTACCAGAATGATCTTCCCACCTTGCCTCTCTCCACAATCATCCACATGGTCAATATAAAACTTACATCCTCCAACTATCTCCTTTGGCATGCATGCACAGAGGGAGCCGTTACTTATCACGCAAAACTTCATGCCCTATGTTGATGGATCGGTCCTTCCCCCGCCTCGCACGATCGTCGCCTCCGGCGCCACCACAATCAACCCAGATTTCTCTAAGTGGTATTCTCGCGATCAACTTATCAAACTCTTCATTGTCTCGACGCTCACAGAGGAGTCCATGGCGGTAATCATAGGTTGCTCAATGTCGCATGATGTTTGGACATCTCTCTCTCGCTCTTACAGTCACCGTTCCAAGGCAAGGGAACTTAGTCTCAAGGATGACCTCATGTCTAGGGGTGGCAATACGTGCGGATCGGATCCTTATCGTGCCAATCCGTTATCGATCCAATCCGTTAAGGTCAAATCCGTATCCGATCCGTTATAAAAAATCAAAATCCGTATCCGTATCCGATCCGTTAAGCTCAAATCCGTATCCGCACGAATCCGATCCGTATCCGTTAAGGGTCCAATAAGTATCCAATCCGAATGATCCGTTACGTATCCGATCCGATAAAGATCCGATAAGAATCCAAATCGGATTAATTCTATAAGAATCCGCTTTAATAAACACAATTATAATCCAATAAAAATTTGATAAGATGATACAAAATATTCATATCTAATTGTTCAAATAATGTGTTTGATAAAAAAATAAAACTGCAACTTCATTTGAAACTAAATTCCCCAATCAAATATCCGAAGATACATAGATAAATTTTAAATTCCAACTCTAGTGGTCAAACATGCTCAAATCTAAATATTAATCAATCTTTCACCTTAGTTGTCAATACTCCACTTATAATTTTGAGAGAGAAAAGAATTAATTAAAACTTTAAGATTTATAACAAATAAAATAATTTATAGTAAAAACTTTTAATCAATCATGTTGAAATCGAAAGAGTTGAGACAATGAATAAGAATCTACAATACTTTCATCAACATTAAAATTTAAGATCTCACCTTTTAGTTAATCCGTTGATACAATTTAATTGAAAACTTGAAATTGAGAAAAAAAGAAAGTTATTAAATCTTGATAGTAGAAGAAAATAAATATTAAAAATATATTAATAGATGAATAAATATATTTTTTGGTGGTGAATTAATAAAATGGGTCACGAACAATTAAGAACCAAGATATTTGAGTTTTTGAAAGAACTCTAAATCTATATTAATATATCAAAATTAATTAATTAATTATTATATTTAAAAAATAAATAATTTTTATTAATTTATTAACGGATATCCTTATCCGATGCGAATCTGATCCGTTTAATGAATTATCCAATCCGATCAGTATCCAATCCAAATCCGATCCGAAATTTTTGTGTCCTTATCGTGTCGATCCGATAAGGATCCATATCCGATAAGCCTCAATCCGTATCCGTTATTATCGTGCGGATTCGTGTCGGATTATCGGATCGGATAAAAAATTGACACCCCTACTCCTGTCCATGAAGCAGGGAGATCTCTCAGTTGCCGATTATGGTCGCCGATTCAAATCTCTCTGTGATCAGTTGTCGGCTATTAGATATTGATCCCTTAGATAAATCTCATTGGTTTCTCCGCAGCTTGGCATCATCCTTCTCCAATTTTACGGCGGCTTAGATGGCTCAGGAGCCTCTCCTGGACTTCGACACGTTATTGGCTTGCACTTTGAGTCATGAATTATTCCTAAAGTCGTCTGACTCCTCGCCTTTGTCACAGTCGGTTGCCTTTTATGCTGCATCGAAGCCGCGTGACAACGGTGGTAAGAACAACTCCTCCAACGGTCGCAGACGGTCTCAAGGCGGCAAACGGAAAAATCGCAAACCTTGGTGCTACTTTTGCAGGCAAAAGGACCATGATGCTTTTGACTGCCCAAAACGCTTCGATAGGTCCTTCGTTCAGTCTTCTCGCCCTGCATCCTTGGCTAATATTGCAGAAGTTTTTTCCGCTCAGTGTAATGTTTCGCCTACCCTGGTTTCTGACTGGTATTTGGACACTGGGGCGTCTGCACATATCACGACAGATACATTTTCTCTGGACAACGTCACGCCGTACACTGACGGCGATCATGTTACAGTTGGCAATGGTGCTCGCATCGACATAACACATACAAGCTCTTTATCTCTTTCAGATTCTATATCTAATCGCTTGTTCTTGTTGTGCCTTCCATAACTAAGAATTTGCTATCTGTTAGTCGACTTTCACATGACTTTCCTATTGACGTGTTGTTTAATGACTCGCAGCTTCGCATACAGACTCAGGACACTGGCCAGATTGTTGCCACCGGCGTGCGTAAGCATGGGTTGTACGTGCTTCGTCAACCACTCTCTGCTCTCACGACAATAGCTACCTCTCGCCCTCCTCGTGCCACTTCGGAAATTTGGCACAACCGTCTTGGTCATACTTCGTTCAAAGTCCTTCGTCTTCTACAAAAACTTAGTTTGCTTTCTACTACTTCTTCTTTTTCGTTAGATAGTCTATGTTCATCTTGTCAGTTAGCTAAGAATTCGCATTTGTCTTTTCCTACTTCTGAAAAACGTGCATCGCATGTACTTGATTTAGTTCATTGTGACCTCTGGGGTCCTTCTCCAATAAAATCTCATTCTGGTTTTTGTTACTACGTTGTCTTCATTGACGATTTCTCTAGTTTTACCTGGTTTTATCCGCTGCATGCTAAATCTGATTTTTATGACGTGTTTCTTAATTTTCACGCGTTCGTTGAAACCCAATTCTCATGTAAAATTAAGAAATTCCAAAGTGACGGTGGAATTGAATTTACCAACAGTCGCCTTAAAGCTCATCTTGCTAAGTCTGCATTCACCATCTTGTGTCATGTCCATACACTCCCTCTCAAAACAGTCGGGCAGAACAAAAATATCGCCACATTACAGAAATGGGTCTCTTCTTATTCTTTCACTCTTCCGCACCTCTCACTATATGGGTAGAAGCATTTAGTACTGCAGTTTACATCATCAATCTCCTTCCCACACCTACTCTGAACGACGCCTCACCCTTCGAAATTCTCTTTCACTGCTCACCCTCGTATGTCTCTCTTAAAACCTTTGGTTGTCGTGTCTTTCCTTGCCTCCGGGATTACACTAAACATAAACTTTAACCCTGCAGCCTTCCCTATATTTTTGTGGGTTATAGCACGAGTCATAAGGGTTTCCGTTGTTTAGATCCATCCACCTCTCGTGTTTACATCACTCACCATGCCCGTTTTGATGAAACATATTTTCCGTACTCTAGGTCTAGCGAACCAGCTACTCTCTCGCGCTTAGAACTCTCTGAATACTTTGAGACCTCTTCTCCATCTCCACCTTCCCTCGCTCATCCTTCTCCGTCGACCAAGCCATGCACTCTCTGCACTCCGGATATACCTCGTCCGGTTGTACTTCCTCTTCCTCAAACACCACCGAACGAGCCACCTCAGCCCATGGCCAATCCCCCAAACCACCACCTCCCGCACATGAGCCTCCTCCTCAAATTGCACACGATGATCCACCTCCTCCGCCTGCGCATGCAAGCCGTCACCCCATGCAAACACGTGCAAAATCGGGGATCTTTAAACCTCAATATCCGGTTGACATTAATTTGGTTTCTGTGTTTTCTGTTTCTGCAGCGTTGCCTGAGCCTTGCGGTATAAAGACCGCACTCAAAGTTCAGGAATGGAAGGAAGCTATGACTGAAGAACTCACGGCTCTTCATCGCAACAACACATGAACATTGGTTCCGCGGCCTCCGAACACTAATATTGTTGGTTCGAAATGGGTTTATCGAACCAAACTTTAGGCCGATGACTCTGTGGATCGATATAAAGCCTGTCTCGTGGCTCAAGGGTTTAGCCAAGTCCCTGGGTTCGACTTCACTCATACTTTCAGTCCAGTTGTCAAAGCTTCCACCGTTCGCATTGTGATTGATATTGCTGTGATGAACTCTTGGCCTCTTCGGCAATTAGATGTCAAGAACGCCTTTTTGAATGGAATTCTTTCAACCCCGGTTTTTATGGAACATCCTCCTGGTTATGTGGATCAACGGTACCCTTCGCATGTCTGCCGCCTTCACAAAGCTATCTATGGTCTTCGTCAGGCTCCGCCTGCTTGGTACCAACGGTTTCAGTCGTTCTTATTATCTATTGGATTTCTCTGCAGTGCCTCTGACACTTCCCTATTTGTGCTACACCGACGCTCTACCCTAATCTATTTACTTGTTTACGTTGATGATATCATCATCACCGAAAATGACTCATCCACTATTTCGGACCTCATGGCTCGTCTACACAAGGAATTCTCTACAAAAGACCTTGGCTCTCTTGGATATTTCTTAGGGTTGGAGGCTCATCCGATGTCGACGGGTCTATTTCTCACCCATACAAAATATGCTCTCGACATTCTTCATCGTGCTCAAATGACAGATGCCAAGCCAGTTTCTATGCCATTAGCTCCGAGCGTTACCTACGCCGCCGATGGTGTTCCGTTTGATGATCCTACTCTCTACCGTTCGCTACTTGGTGCTCTCCATTATCTCACTATAACTCGCCTGGACCTTGCCTACTCCGTTAATACATTGAGTCAGTTCCAGCAATCACCTACTATGGACCACTTTCCAGGCTTGAAACGCATTCTACGTTATGTTAAAGGCACGGTCAAGTTCGGTTTAACGTTCTCGAAAGGTACTTCTATTTTGCATGGGTATTCTGATGCAGATTGGGCGAGATGTCCGGATACCAGGCGTTCCACATACGGTTACTCGATTTTCCTCGGTCCAAATTTGGTCTCTTGGAGTGCAAAGAAGCAACCTACAGTCTCTCGCTCCAGTTGTGAGTCCGAGTATCGCGCCATCGCCAATACCGCTTCCGAAGTCCTATGGATTGTGAATTTGTTGCGTGAATTGCATGTCTCTCTCATCTCATTGCCATGCATATTTCTTGATAATGTGAGTGCCCTATTCCTCACGCAGAATCCAGTGGCTCACAAGCGCGCGAAACATATTGATAGTGATTATCATTTTGTGCGTGAACTCGTGTGCTCAAACAAGTTACAAACAAAGTTTATCAATTCCAAAGAACAAGTGGCCGATATCTTTACGAAGAGCTTATCGAGAAAGCTATTTGAATATTTCTGTTCCAAGCTTCGTCTATCTCCGTCTTCGCTTGCGGGGGGGTCTTGAGATATATTAGATACTACAATATCTTGTGTATCAAGTTTTCTAATATTATGTATATCTTGTATAGTAGATAGATAGATTTGATTTCCTCTCTATATATATCTCATTGTACATTATTATTCATTGATAAAGGGAATTATTTCTCTACATACATTAATACCTCTGGTATTCCGCTTCGTTTTCTCATCCACAGATCCCATATGCGGCCGTTACTGATGCACTCCAAGATTTATTATTCCTCCGCAATCGCTTTTCTTGAAAGCTAGTTGTAGCAACCAGCCTTTGTTCTTCATCTTCTCTCACTAGATTTAGGAATTCTAATGATAGTCTCCCACTGCATGCATGTAAGAAGTGGGAAATCAGTTTTTGATTCTTGATGAATTTGTTTATGAATGCGTGTACAGTAATCAAAGTTATCTTCTAATTAAAACGAATTGAAAATTCTTGAAGAAATTTCGTTTGTGTAGAAAAAGATAACCAAATCACTTGTGAATTGTGATGATCAACTATGCCTTATATAAAATTACAAAAGATATCTCTATACAAGATTATGAAATATTGCTTTGTTAGTTTGAACCAATCTTCACCTTTTTTCAGTTTTGGAGTCACTGCCCCTTATTGCTGCGGCCACCTCCGTCATTCGACTTTGGGCACGGCGGCGCAAGGGGACTATGTCTGCCACTGCCACCGCGCGTCTTCTGCAGCAGCTCCTTCTTCCCCAACTCTTTTCGCCTGCAGTTGTTTATATGAACTGATATATTAGATATTTACCGAATATTAGATTAATAATAGGAGGATAATAAAATATATTAAGTTTAGATTTTATAATGCTATACGCGTATTAAGCAATTTTTTTCTTAAAAAAGATTGCAGGATAAGTGCAACATGAAATTAAAATTTAAAATTGATTGTTTTTGTTAAGAGTCGGTAGAATTCAAGAGTAATTCTGAAAAAGATTGCACATGAAACAAAAGCAATATATATTATGAAGTACAAACTAAACCCTTCGCTTAAAAAAAAAAAAACTAATTTGTTCCAATAAAAAAAATGTTTACACCAAAAATTAAAATATGAGATGAAGAAAAGAAATTAACCTAATTTCTCTCACTGCGAGGGACTATACTAATCAGAATTAAAGATGAATAAATAAACTTACTTGTTGAAATTGAGCTTTGTCTCACCATCACCATCATCACTACCTTCCTCCAATATTTCATCATAATCGTTGACGGTGGAGAACCATCATCTTGCTTGCCCATCCGAGTCTTATCGGCGGATCCGCCACCCGCCACCGTAGACATGATCTTGTGATGATCAAATTTAAATCTCTGCCTTTCTTCTTCTTCTTCTTCTCTATATAGGATATAGGTGTATCTCTTCTCTCTCAAAGTTTATAAATGCATTGGAGTTTGGAAAAGAGAATTTAAATATATAGATCATATCACGAGATGCTGGTAGATAGAGGTAAAAACCTGCAGGATTATATATGATTCAGCATGATTAATACAAATAAGGAAATAAAATCACAATCTATATAAATATATTCCCTTTGATTTTTTTATATTTTCCTCCCATATTTTATGATATTTGTTGTAATCTCTATATCTATCTATATATATATATATTAAAGTAAGCCCGGACGCATAAAATAGTAAGAATTAGATGCATTAATTATTCATTAATTAACTGTTTGGTTCATCAATGAATAAGTAAAATATTCTATAATTATAAATATCAATTATGTACTTCTTTATTTATAAATAGTTGATATTTTGGAAACACGGATGCATATATTTAATCATAAATACTTAGATCGTATTTTCTTAAATCGTTTATTGGATTGATCATAAATATTTAGATTGTGAATTATTTATAATTGTTATTTTTATAGTTGGATTTTTTATTGATATTTATAATTTATATATGATATGATTATATATTAATGATATTTTTTTATATTGAGTATATGACACGTGTATAAATAATGGAATTATAATCATGTTGTGGCATGTTTATAGAGTAATGATATGCTGCCCACCTTATGGTGAGCTTTCGTGAGCTACAAGAATATATTATACCCTAATTGGGTGTATGAACCCTACGGTTGAATTTATAAAGTTAATTAAAATTATAATAAATTAAAATTATAAAAAATAAATGATTAACAAAATAAAATTTTATTAAAAAAACATAAAAATATATGTTGTAGCTCACGAAAGCTCACCATAAGGTGGGTAGCATATCATTTCTGTATATTTATATACATATTGGCTGATGTATGTATACATACACAACTAATCATATTAAATCTCTAAATATATTAAAGTAATTATCCTAATTGAATTATACAACTAGCGTACAAAAATATATGTGGGAATAATTATTTCCTACGAAAATTTGCTTTTTTGATTATTATAATACAAATAATTTTAATTACAATCCATTGAATATAAGGATATTAGGGTACACAAATTAAATCTTGTAATTAATTTAAATATTTTAGAATAATATGTATAAATTGATTAGATTGATTTTTTCTTAAATACAATCTCTATTGCCATTAAGTCATTAACCATGTTTTTATAATCTATATATATATTAAAACAATACCGGATCTTTATATGTAAATTTTAGTTGTATTAATTGTACATTAATTGAACTATAAGTTCATTAATTAAAAAGTGAAACATACTATAACAACACACAAAATAGTTCAAAATTAAGTTATGATATTTTTGGTAATAATTGATATTTATTATTGAGTTTATCAATCATATATTAGAATTTTATTATTTTTTTAAAATTTAGGAAATAATTGTATACTCTATTGACTAAATAATTGAATCAATAAGGAAATGTAATTAATATTAGGAATTTTCATATATATATACGTAAATATGCATATCAAAATATTTATATATTTAATTGGATAGAATTTTATTTAATTATTAAATAAAAGTATACAATATATTGCAATAGCTATCACCGAGTATTTTAATTATTTTTATTTTAATTTTCAATGGTATGCTCATATTCGTTTTTTCATTTAATTATTTTTAATTAAATATGTATTAAATCCAGTAAAAATCAATTATAAGATTATGTTTATCAATTAAGGAAATAATATCATATTTATTAAGTAAGGAAACAATATTTTTTTCCACACAAATAAGTTACCAAAAGTAATTATACAAAAAATAAAGAAGCAAATCTCTACAATTAATAATGAACAAAAAAATTGCACTCTACATTATTACATTATACAAGCTATGGAAATAAATAATTGATATCAATCAATTGCTGATATTGTGTTGATTCTAATTGATTGATTAACATTAAATAATATTATTGGATGTGTATAAATACTAGACATATTGTTTCTCATTACTCATCTTTTTTTTTGGTTTATGAAACGTTAATGAAGAATCATGAGAGAAATTGAAAGGTTTCCTAAGTTGGAATTTTTGTTGGGAGCTGACGAGAATTTCTTCGTTGGTGATGCCATTGGAACTCAAGAACGAAAGATTGGAGCATTTATTGAAGGCAGGATGTAGTGGGTTTGGACAGTTCTCAACATAATATTATCAATCAAAGTGAGATTATTAATCATATCAAGAAGATGTATTCGATTTGACTGGTAGTGATGCAGCGATCACTTTCCATGCTCGATAAAATTAGATTCAAGCAAGAGCGGATGAGTTGGGAGTTGGAATGAGACTATGTTCTATTATGCATTTGCATAGTAGTTTATTAGTATTTTCTTCAACTATTTATTCTTACGAAGTTCGTATCATGCATCTTTATTTCACCAACTTAGTTTGTTGTGTTTTATGAAATGAAAATAAATATCATTTTTTTTGTCCTTTGTTCTACAAATTTTATTGGAATGGAATATGTTATTAATTGATTTATGTTCTTTTAGTCATTTGATATTAGTGTAGACCATTGTTTCCTCTCTATGTTAATAAATACAATTTATGTTCTTTTATTGATTTTAATCTTCTTTATTAATGTGTTTGTTCACAATCAATATTTTTATCATTCAGTCACTATTATATGTATTTTAGTTGTTTATTCTGTCATTCATAATCTTACTCAGTTTTTTTATCGTTTATTTAATATGTTTGTTTTTATTAAATGCTTTATCCACTTTTTATTTTTATTTATAATCTACAAATCTATTTAAATATATTTATCAAATAAAACATGATAAAAATTCCACGAAAAATTGATATGAGCAAACAACCTAAGGTTGCAATCATAAATCAATTTTATATTTAATACTCTAATATTATTTATTGAAATAATATTTCTAAGAAAAAAAACGAATAATAAAGAAATTATTAGCATTATTTATTATTTAATAAAATAATAAATAACGAATAATAAAAAAATTCACAAAATAACGCAAACATAATAGCAATTGGACATATAATTAGATTATAGTATTTCAAAAAAAAAATCTATTAATAGATTTTTTAAAAATAAAATAATTTGTAAAAAGATATTTATAAATCAAATCGTAGTACAATAGCAAATAAATTATTGCAAAATAGCAACTGACCATATATAAATACAATAAATTTTTTTATTTTATTCATTTAAGTGTTAGTATTATTATAGTAAGTAATGAAAAAATATAAATTTCGTAACAAGGAATTCTATAGTAAAGTTATATTTGCTATAGAATATAAATTAACAACACATGAAAATATTACAATGTTGGAACTAGAGTTATGAGGTATATGCACTATCGGTAATCAATAATATAACATGAAACTAATAAATGGTACAAATAAATTACAAGAATGACGACCATATTATGATATCATAATTGAAGATAATAAAAAGCTGATAGAGAGTGGGATTTAGTGTATATGTTTTTTGGGATTACAAAAATAATACATAAATATTATTTTGAATTAGAAACTAAAACGAAGCTAACAAAATATTATTTTAAAGTTCCACACATATTAAACAAAATACATATTATTTGTTAATAAAGAATTTAAAATTAACATTATTTTCTATCAAAATGCGCTATGTCTTATCGTCTCGCACAAAAATAATGTCCCGCATAAGTTTTGACCAAATTATTTAGCATTAAAAATTATAAATTATGGAGTAAAACTTATCATATCAACAAAATAAATATACAAGTCTCAATCTAAGTGTTTTACGCATGATCAATCAATCATATATTTAAGACGTCACGAATCACCACATGCACATTTAAATAGTATATCCGGATTTAAATAAAAAGTATAGTGTATAAACATTGTTTAAATTTAAAACTAACATTTATGCTTATAAATTAAAATTTACCAATTAATCAAACTATATACATCCATATAATATGACATATATAATTTATAAATAAATTATAAATTATATTTTTATCATGCAAAATTTATGATTTACAAATTTTAAAAATTCATAATATTTGACTATAAGTAAAATATCAAATTTAATATTACATAATAATTAAATATCCACGCATCGCGTGGGTGCAATACTTGTTGATATTATAAATCATGCATATCCTTAACCATAAATATTTAAATTGTATTTTCCTAAATCATGCATTGGATTGACTATAAATATTTAAATTATTACACAAATCAAATCTTAGAATTAATTTATATATTTTAGGAAATAGTATAAATATATTATATTGATTTTTCCTTCAATATTATCTCTCTAAAATTAATTTATATATTTTAATTATATACATATAAATCAATTAGATTGATTTTACTTTAATTATATTTCTCTAGCATGACAAGTAGTGGGTGGCTCGGCTCCTATTCTATCGAATTAATTAAAAAATTTGTAAAAGGATATTTATAACACTCACAATTTTTTTTTAAAGTAGGCATACTGAAAACCGGATTTATAGGCATGAATAAAATCTATATAAAATTGTATAATTAGAGATACACAAAAATTTCTTCCTTTTTTACATAAAATTAATTGTATATAAATTAAGTTTTAGTTGAACTCCACTATTAATTTTTTTTATGCATTATACATTTATTTTGAAATATTCGTTGCATTTTTGTATATATATCAAAATAAAATTGTAACTGTATATGATAATATTTTATTTACATTAATTTTTAATGAATCATTTAATTTATTAATTATGAGGTGAATAATTCTATATATAGATAATTAGATTTAAACTATTATTAAATAAAATTATTAATAAAAAATAAATGAAACTGCAAAGTAGGTCCAAACATTACAATAATTAGATTTTAAATATTTAATAATTGATCATTTGAGATAAAATTGAAAGAGTTTACATTATTTATTATTAGTTAACTAAAAATTTAAATGATAGCCCAACAAAACTTTAATTGGTCATATAAGATCAATTAATATTATGATTTTATATTTTTAATTGAAAATGTCTATTAAGAATTTTCTTTAAAAACAATTTTTAGAAATCCTTTGCATTTAAATTTTTAATTTAATTTTGTATTTTTAGTATATTGATATTTAAATAATTAATTTATTTCCTTACATGATTTGATGACAATATAATGTTCCCCAAAAATCACATTGAGTGCCATGATTTTAGATGACAAATTCAAAAAATAAAAAATATTAAAAGAATTCACAAACCAATTGCATATAATATTAGTAGCAAATTGGATATATAATTAGTTCACATTCTGTATTTATGAAAACTTATGAATAAATCTTAAAAAAAGATAATTTATGAAGGAATATTAAATCAAATCATCACGTGGACGCAAAAAAATTAATACAAAATAGCAACCGATCATATACAATTGCAATTAAAACTAAATAGTATATACGCTAATTGAGTGAGATGAATCCTATGATTGAATTTATAAAATTAATCTAAATTATAATAAATTAAGATTATAAAAAATATTAAATAAAAACTAATAATTTTAGCAATGGAATTGAGAGTGAAACATGAAAAGTATAATATAGGATCCCATGAGAATAAAATAAAGTGGAAAGAAATAAATGAAATTAGTGAATGAGAATTAAAACTTAAGTGTTGATGCTACAATAGTCAACGAGGAAATATGAGTTTAGTAACAAAGAATTTAAATTGAAGTTATCTTGGTTAGAGGACATGAACTCACAACATATGTGAAATAAGTACATTTCTAAAATGAGGTACAATGATTTATGAGGTATATGCATTGTCGGTAATAATTTTTTTATTTTTGCATGAAGTATTAAAATTATCACCATGTTATAATATTATAACTGAAAATATTAAGAGTTGAAGAGAGAAGGAGATATGAATAAATCTCGAGCACATTCACTACAAAAAAATGCAATTTTAGCAACGGAAATTGCAACGGAATAAAATTCCATTGCTAATTACAACGGACCAGCAACGGAACAACAACGTAATATAAAAAAAGATATTAGAAAATTAAATTTTGACAATAAAAATGGAATTGCAACGCGATGTTGTTGTTGGCATTTTTTCTTTAATACCAACGGACTAATCTGTCGCAAGTCTGTTTTCTTATGTAAAATTTATTATTTAGCAACGGTTTATTCTGTTGCAGTATGAATTTTCATATTTTTTTATACTCCTACGGATTTATTCGTTGCGTGTTGTGAATTAATTTTTTTAACTACGGTTTTTTTGCATTGCAATGTGGTTTATTATTTTGCTACGATTTACTCCGTTGCTTTTTTATTGCTACGAATTTATTCTGTTGTTTTGTGATTTTTATATTTCTATGTTTTTATAACTATGGATTTTTTCTGTTGCATTATATTTTTTATTTTGCTATGGATCTACTCCGTTGCACAATGCATTATATTTTTTCTTCGCTTTGCTATGGATTTTTTCCGTTGCATATTTTTTAATATCAATCTATTTTATATTTCCCTTGCTTTAATTATTTTTACATTTCTTTGGTTTTCTATGGATTTATTCTGTTGGAGTATGTTTTTTATTTTGCTACGGATTTATGCCGTTGCAATTATTTATTATATTGCTTCCGTTGCTGTATTATTTTTACAATTTTCCAATTCTTGCTTTTTTATTGCTGCGGATTTATTCCGTTGCATTGTGTTTCCTACGAATTTATTCCATTGCAGAATTAATTTTTATATTTATCCAAGTTAAATTTATTGAAATATTTTTTTTTATTTTGTAAAAAATATACCGTCACTGCATTTCTACGGATAAATTTAGTTGTTTTTTATTTTTTATATAAATATGATTTTATTTCATTGCTCTCTAATTTTTATTTTAAATGAAGTTAATTCATTATTATTATTTTTATTTTATAAAATATATTGTGCATTGCTACTGCTAAGTTCCGTAGCTCATTGTATTTTCTTTCCTACGGATTATTTCCGTAGCTAACTTTGTTTTTCACTTTTTTTAGGGAGATAATTTTTGTTAGGTTTTTTACTTAGATTCTCGTTGTTGTTGTGAGTTATACAGATATAATACCATCGCAAATCCTGCGACTGTCGTCACGAATCCCGCTGCCTGCCGGCGGCCATGCCACCGTGAAACCGAGTGCAAGAGTGAAGCTTAACTAAGCAAAGAGTATAGCGCCGGAACTTTCACAGGAAATCACTTCGTCGATAAGTGAGTTTTTCAATTTTAAGTTTCAACCTAGTTCATTTTTCTCCATTTTCGGCGGAATCTTCGGCGATTTCTACCAGACAGTCTTCAAATTGCTTGTCTTGTTCCCAGGTCTACCACGACAACTCTGCTGCCGAATCACTCCCGCTAGTATTCATCATCACGATCCAACGGCTGTCAGGTCTTCTCCTCTCTGTTGGTAGAATTTTGAACCTACACTTCGTACATATATATACATATATAAAAAATAAATATATGCGGGGATATTTAATTGGATGATTTCATTAATGCACAAAAGTCATAAAATCTTGATTTCTTTCCTAATTAGATGATTCGGCTTTTGAATTCATATTTGACGTCGAGCATCCATGAATTGGAATTGGGATTTTTATTAGAGCCGAGTCCATATGAATAGGGATGTCAATTAAGCCCGAAACCGATGGGCTGACCCGAAACC
>JAPKLW010000091.1:664958-690207 GCA_026898455.1 Plectranthus barbatus
TTTTGATAAAAAGAGAAAATAAAATAATTGAAAGGACTTGCACTTAAGTTTTTACCAAGAATATTAAGTTGCCTACGTGTCCCTTACCTGACTTACCTATTTTCAGTTTCATACCCCAAACTCGTGAACTTTAAAGTAATCAACGATCATCAATCTAAATCACACTTGGAGATTTACCCTGACTTACTGGGAAAGAGCACCTACCCAAAAGCAGAAACTTTGAGATTCCCAGCAGCATCCAACAGCAAGTTTTCCGGCTGCAAAAGTAGACAATTACTTGCAACAGCATGAATAAGTTGTTGAAAATATTTCCTGGCTTCATCTTCTCGCATTCTTCCTTCATTTACGTAATATAAACAGATTTCAGTTTCAAATTATGTGGATTTCTGAAACTCATGTTCAACAGACATGGACAGGCAGTAGTTTACAGACAATGCTGTCAGATAACAAAAACTTTGGGATGACAAAACTGTGAAGAAAAGAGAAGAGCTAAGTAGAATAAAGATATCATGAGCTTTTGGGAGAGAAGATATATTGAAGTGAAAGCAAAATAAATCAAAGTTAATTACAAATTGATTCACTGAAGACCATTACAGTTGACTGCATCAATAATTTACAGACTGTTTTCAATGCATCAATCTTAGTCATCCAAATCTCTAATGGTAAATTCATACACATTTCTCAGGGCCTATTTCATCCATTCTCTATACATATCAGACAACTTCTGTAGTATATATATAGAGGTCTGCAAGACTTCAACTGATAATAAACATACAACTTTAATTTGCTATTTTTAACAATGAATGTCCATACTTGGAATTTAGAAACTTCATGAAATGTAACAATCTAAATGTGATATTTCTCAAGTGAAAAGGCTTAGAACCTGCAAGTAGGTTGATCTGAACATTCTTTCTGCAACACACATCAATAAGTATGCAGATGCATATCAAATTAACTTTGATATACATAAATTATTATTTAATGGAAAGAGAAAATAAATGAATTGAAAGTACTTGCACTTAATTTTTTACCTAGAAAATTAAGTTGCCTACGTATCCCTTGTTTAAGGGGAATCAAAGTCCATCGTAGTTCTCTCACCTTATTTACCTTCTTGGTTGGCGAATGAACTAATCGGAATCTCCAAGGCCATTGATTGCTACTGTGCTTTTTGGACTCATACACTTATTCATGATTACATATGTTTGAGCCTTCTCCTAAAGGGCCTTCATCATGGCTTCAGCCTTTTGGTGGAAGGGGAGGAGGTTGGGTGACAGAAATAGGGGTGGTGGCCCATCACGCCGGGCAGAGAGATTAAAGACCAAGCAAACAATGGGTCGGCGAGCAAAAAGGGCCTTGAAGAATGAAGCTGCAGGCAAGGCTGCTATAGTAAAGCACCAGCAGCATCTGACAAGGTTGTGATTAATTCTATTCAAATGTAGCCTTAAAAGGGTAAAGCAGAATATATTCTGCAAGAAAAAATGAAACAAACCGCTGAAACAATAACAGAAATAAAAGGAAGAGGTAAATGATGTGGATTTGTAAGGGGCTGAGGGCAAGGATTGAGGTGGTGGTCCATCACGTCGGGCAGAGAGATTAAAGACCAAGCAAACAATGGGTCGACGAGCTTAATTTGCAAAATGTCTGTTAAAGTGATCAGTTGTGGCTTTTATTGCTGCGATTATTATGGTTTAGATTCTAAACCATCACTCACTCATCCAAGATGAATTAGTTTTTTGGAGTTCTATTTTTTTGAGGCTATGCTTCTTTTGAGCTTTAAGTCAACGGGGCTATGCTAATCAATGCAATTTATTTTTTTATTTTGGTGGATTTTAAAAATTGAGGTTAAAATAGTAATTTTCATTAATAATTTTCTGTTTTTATAAAAATAAGAGGTTATATATATATATTAAAAAAAAAATTACTCATCTTCAACCTTAGCCTCCTCATACCGACTTTTTCTTTATCAACCTGCACCTTTTTTTTCATCTTCACGACTGCACCTTCCATTGTTAATTAAACCTAGCCTGTATATGGTGCAGGAATTGCGAGCAGTTGATTGAATCAATAGGCTTATAAAAGTAGTGAGGCATCCGCAACAACATAGTTTGGTGTGCAGCAAACTTATGATCCTGCCAAAGTAATTAGTTTAAGTAGTTCGAATGGAAAACGAGCTACATGAGCTAGCGAGTATTTGAACAATATGATGCCTCATTTGATATGAAACATTCACCATCTAAGTCTAATGGATAAACACTGTGGGTCCAAACCTCATGAACCATCATTTTCTTCTTATTCCTTAAACAAAGCAAAACAAAGTCTATCATTTTGTGAGAAATGTAACTTATGACATGCAAGGAAGATAGAAAATAATTCTACTCAATTTTCAGTGTTATACCCCAAACTCGTGAACTTTAAAGCAATCGACCATCATCAATCCAAATAACATTTGAAGATTTACCCTGACTTGCAGAGACAGAGCACTTACACAAAATCCGAAACTTTGAGATTCCCGGCAGTATCCAACAGCAAGTTTTCTGGCTGCCAAAGAAAAGATGCAGAATAAAGGCATGAACCAGACATTTTCTTGCAACAGCATGAATAAGTTGTTGAATAAATTCCTGAGCTTCATCTTCTCGCATTCTTCATTCATTTACGTAATATAAACATATTTCAGTTTCATATTGTGCAATAATGGAAAGGGCTTGTAACAAACTCCAGAACAATCAATATCTTGCTCTTGCTTCCCATCTCCTAAGGAAAGATGAGATGATTGAACAATGGGAATGTACAATCAAAACTCCCTTCTCCAACTCCACCTGATTGTAGTAATATTCCATATTACTCCCCCACGAATACTAGGCTACACACACATACATTTAGGCTACCTGTTCAGCCATTTTGTGCTGAAGGATCTTTGTCAAGAATCTTGATGGCCACTGCAGCTTCCCCGTTTCAGAATTCTCCTTCAAATTTATTTGAGAATTCCAAAATTTACAAAAAAGACACACCCTTTAATGAAAATTGTCTCAACATAGCCAAATTAAATTTATAAAATTGCTGAGCTTGAATTAATACATAAATTACTTTTTGATGGAAATAGAAAATAAAATAATTGAAAGGACTTGCACTTAACTTTTTACCTAGAAAATTAAGTTGCCTACGTATCCCTTGTTTAAGGGGAATCAAAGTCCACGTAGTTCTCTTACCTGACTTACCTTCTTGGTTGTCTGGTGAACTAATCAGCATCTCCAAAGCTATTGATTGCCATTGTGGTTGCATTTTTATTTTTTTTTTGAGAATTTGAGATTAAAAAAACAGACACCTATATGCATACACATGTATATCAAATTAAATTTATCATATTGTTGAGCTCAAATTAATACTTAAATTATTTTTTGATAAAAGAGAAAATAAAATAATTGAAAGGACTTGCACTTAATTTCTAACCAAGAAAATTAAGCTGCCTACGTATCCCTTGTTTAGTAGGAATCAAACTTACCTTCTTGGTTGGCTAATGAGCTTATCTGAATCTCTCCATGGCCATTGATTTCCACTGTGCTTGCACTTGGATTAGACGTGTACAGTTGACTCATGATTGCATATGTTTGAGCCTTCTCCTAAGGGCTCTCTGGGTGGTGGAAGGGGGAGGAGGTACTGGCCTAGTGGGTGACAGAATTAATAGAAGAATGAGGATTACAAGGAAAAGTTAAATGAGGTGGATTTGTAAGGGGCAGGATTGAGGTGGTGGTCGGGCAGAGAGATTAAAGACCAAGCAAACAATGGTTCGACGAGCAAAAAGAGCTTTGAAGCAAGAAGCTGCAGAAAAGGCCGATATAGTAAAGCATCAGCAACACCTAACAAGGTAGTGCTGCGTGCATCGATCTTTTATTGGTATGTTGAAATGCGGCAATTCTAGCAGTTTATCTTCATTTTCTCTATCTCTCACTGGTAGGTTGAAAGCTGAGAGAGATTTATGAGCTGCTTTGGAAGTTGGTTTCAGGCATGGCATGGATTCTAATGTCTTTATTTATTCTTCTAATGTCTTTATTTACACCTGGGAATTTTCAATAATCCTCTATTATGAAACAACTCTCAAAAATATTTTTGAACATAAATCTACTAAATTCTTGTAGATTTAACCCGTCAATAACACCAACTATACCTTCTTTCAAAACTATTCTTATTTAAGTAACACAAACTAGAAGATAAATAATATTTTCGAACTAAAAAGAAGCATTCAAAATGCAGACATATAGAAGGGAAACAAAACCTCTGGAACTTGTGATTAATTCTATACAAACAACTCTTGTATTTGAAAAAAACATAAATCTGCTAAATTCTTGTAGATCTAACTTGTTCAAATGAAGCCTTATAGGTACAGCAGAATATATTCTAAGTCTTGGTCAGATGCAGCCCGCATTTGTTAGATGTTGCTGATGCTTTGATACAGCAGCCTTTACTACAACTTATATACTTCAAAGCTCTTTTTGCCTGTAAACCAACTCTTTGCTTGGTCTCTATTTTCTCTTCCGATAATAAATTGGCCTAGATTTTTGTCCAAGGCTAAAATGTGCTCTCAAATTCGTTGCCTCCCTAAGTAAATATCATTCAAGTTTTCATGTTCATCCTCATAATAGTAGAGTCTTCTATTTCGTCACCCACTACCTCTTCTCCTTCCTTCACACGCCACAGCCAAAGCCAATGGTTGTAAACATTCTCATCCAACATGTAATCATGAATGCTGCTCACATATAGATTAGTTAAGATTCATGAGGATATAGAAGCAAATGTATAGTAATATAATAACTGCAGATAATAGGAAGATGATTTAGAAGCAAGCAGTCTATGGCTCTAGGCAGAAATTGATGAAGCTAGTGAGTTCATGATTAATTAAGAATCATGAGGATATATATAGTAGCAAGTGTGAAATAATGAAAGAAGAAGCAGAAAGTAATGACGCTACACTTTCGATCCTTGAACACACCATCCTTATCTAGCTTCTCGAGATTGATCACATGAGAATTGTATCTTAGACATGTAAGGAAGATAAGATAGAAGGTAACTCTATTTCCAGTTTCATACCGCAACTCGTGAACTTTAAATCACTCAACCCATAATCAGAAACTTTGAGACTCCCAACAGCATCCAACAGCTAGTTTTCCGGCTGCAAAAGAAAAGATGTAGAATAAAGCATAAAGTAGACATTTTCTTGCAACAACATGCATGAATAAGTTGTTGAAAATATTTCCTGTCTTCAACTTCTCGCATTCATTTACGTAATATAAACATATTTTGGTTTCATATTATATGGATTCATGTTCAACAGACATGGACAGGCTAGTAGTTTACAAACCAGCAGTTTAAGGAAACGGATGCCAGGAAACAAACACTTCATAAGATAGTAAAAGAAATAAGCAATAATGGAAAGATCTCTCCAAAACAATCAATATCATGCTTTCTTCCCACCACCTAAGGAAAGATGATATGATTAAACATGCTCGAACCTGATTGAGCAATGGGAATTCTTGATGTGGTGGATCCAAAATCACAGAAACTAAATGAATTGATGAGTAAAAACTAAACCCGAATCTCAAGATTTATTCTTTGTTGAGTGAATGAATGTGCATGTGCTTTAATTCTTGACGAAAACATACTAGAATATATGTAAAACATGAAACCCTTGATGGAAAAATAATTGATAAATCCAAGAATTTTGTTGAGGGTGGAATTAATTAATACCTCTGGTAATCTGCTTCATCCATATATATCCCATATGCCGCCGTTACTGATGCGCTCCAAGATTTCTAATTCCTCCTTTGGCCACCGTCGTCGTATCCGCCGCAATCGCTTTTCTTGAAAGCTAGTTGTAGCAACCAGCCTTTGATATTTCCCGGTGACCTTTCCACTGCATGCATGTAATGTTAGAAGTGGGACATCAGTTTATGATTCTTGAAGAATTTGTTTACGAATGCGTGTAAAGTAATCAAAGTAAACTTCTAATTAAACAGAATTGAATAATCTTGAAGAAATCTTTCATTGTCGTTGAAAAATCTAACGATTATAAAAGAAAGAAGGGAAAAAAAAAAAGATTATTTGAATGTAATTCGTTTGACCAAGAAGAAGCAGAAAACAACAGTTAACGAAGGTTGGATTTTTTTCACTAACCTCCACCTCTTCATTCTTGTAGCCCTTTTCCACCTTGTCATCATCGTGATTGTGGCCGCCTCCGCCAATGGACTGTGGAAAGGCACGGCGGCGCGAGGGGACTAGTGTCTGCCTCCACACGTCTTCATCGGAGGCTGCAGTTGCTCTTCTTCCCCAACTCTTTCCGCCTGCAGTTGTTCATATCATAACTCTTTATTTATATATATCAACTAATATAGATATTTACCGAATATTAGCCTAATAATAAGATATTTATATTTATTATATATTTTATAATACTATACGCGTAATAAAGCATTTTTTTTATAAAAAAAAAAAAGAAATTGCAGGATTGTTTTGGTTAATGGTCGGTGGAATTAAATATTGCGTGAATATATTTTAAAGTTTTTCTGCTAATATTATATATTTATACTATTATTTCGAAATCAAAATTAATTCACAAGAAATCAAGATTAACAACAGCAATATTATGAAGTGAAAACTAAACTCTATGCTTCAAAAAATAATAAAAGAATCCTAATTTGTTCCGAAAAAAGGTATACACAAAATTAATATGAAATCAAGAAATAAATAAAAATGCGTTAAACTTACTTATTTGATTTGATCATCATGTTTTCTTCTTCTCTCTCTATATCGTTCTCTTCTCTCTCAAAGTTATAAATGCCTTGGAGTTTGGAAAAACAGAATTTAAATTTATAACGATTGAGATATGGAATTGGAAAGCCTTATTTATAATAAATAAATTTATAATATTATAACACGATTTGCGAGTAGATAGAGAGAGATTGATAAATATTGCTTTTTCAGTTTCAATTTATAATATCAAATCTATTTTAGTGTTTATCTATATTTTATGAGTTGATCTTTCAGATAGATATTCTCTCACAATAATTGCGTGATAAGATAAATCGTACTACCTCCATATCTAAGGGGTGATTTACATTTATATCCAAATATTTAAACATGTGGAAACCAAACAACCAAAAACTGTGCCCGTAGACACAAATGGACACTTTGTGTTTAAAGAACACGAAATTGATAAAAATAAAATAAATTATTCATTCATCTTAATTCATAAATTAAAATAAACATTTCACAAAATACGAAGTTGACTAAAATATTCGAGAAAACAATTCGTGTTCATTGAACACGAAGTAAAATTTCATTTTGAAAATATTAATATTCACACATGAATATAATAATAATATATATTTATAATATTAAATAAATAATGAGATAATTTTAAAACAATTAAAATTAAATGATGGATATGAATTGAGATTTATCAGGTCGAAATAATAAGAATACGAAAACTTTGGATCGGATCAGGATTGAATACGGATAGGATCAAATAATCCGTTAAACATATCGAATTTGGATCAAATACGGATATCTATTAATAAAAAATTATTTTGTTTTTATTAATTTATTTAATAAATTAATTTTAATATATTAGTTTAGGTTTAGAATTCCTTTCAAAAATTCAAATATCTTGTTCTTCATCGTTTTCTTCTTTTTCATGCGCTACCAAATAGGTATTTATTTATTTATCTCTTTATTAAATCTCTTAATATTTATTTCTTTATATTAACACAATTTAATGCTCCCTCCGTCCCACTCCAATTGTCCCTCTTTCCTTTTTCGTCCGTCCCACTTCAATTGTCCCCTTACCTAAAATGAAAATTATTACACACTCACTAATAAAATATTAATTTCATCTATCTCTACCGCATTGGTTACTGTGCCAAATCCCATGGGGACAATTCCCATGGGACGGAGGGAGTAACTTTTTTTTATATTTGTTCTCAACTTTAAATTCTCAATGAAATTATATCAACCAATAAACTAGCTAGTGAGAACTTTCGTCTGAATGCTCATCAATTGCCTCAACTGTTGTAGATTTATCATTACAGATAAAAGGTAATCATTACAGATAGATGTTTTTGTGTCGAGAGACAGGATTTGTGTCAACCGAAACAGAGGTCAAAACATTCCTGTCGATCGAAATTCTTTCTGTCGATCGAAACAGAGGTCAAAGTTGCAGAATCGACACAAATTTCAGCCCGAATTTCGACTGGATGGTTGTGTCGATAGACAGTCTGCCTGTCGATCGACACGGAGGTCCGAAAAGGCTGCTCTTGGCTTGTTTTGGCAGTTTTTGCTATTTTTACCCAATACTCAAATTAGGTCTTCTTCACCCTCTATAAATATGAACTCTTAGGCACGAAATTACATCTTCTTTTCTCTGTTTTTGCTGAATACATTGGAGTTTTTCAAGATATTGAAGGTTCCTATTTTATTTGTAAGTTCATTAATAATATGTTTCTTTATTTTCTAGTCATGATTTGTGGCTAGAACCCTAAACAGGTTCTAGGGTTATGATTTCTTTTCTGATGCATGTCTAATTGATATCAACTCATATAGCATGGATTAATTCTCTGATTTAATTTTATAATCTAGATTAAAAGAAAGACCGAGATGTGAATTGAGATATAGGTTTATAGTTAATAATTGATGGATCGAGAGATGAAAATTATTAACAGGAAGAGAGAATTAATTGTGTTTGTTTTCTGTCTCAAAAGGAAGAAACTTGCATAGGAATTAATTAGATAATTATTGAGATTGATTAATTTGGTGTTCTTGAGACCGAGAGGAGATAGTCACTAATTAATAATCTAGGATTTAATTGCCTGACCAATGAATTTTATCCACAAAAATTATCTGCCCTAGGATCTGTGTTTTCTTTATTGTTTTTAAAACCCTTTATTTTATCGCATTGTCATCTTTAAATTCCAAAACAAAATCCATTTTTCTATTTCCTCAAACATCTATGTTCTAAGAACTATGACTAGTACTTTGGATTTTTCATTGCACAGTCTCTGTGGGATCGACTACCTTATTGTGTAAAAAATATTATTTGCTCGCTGCTTTCTGCAGTTATCAGTACGCGCGATGAAGAATACAATGCTGATGAACACTTTGGTGGTGATGCTGACGAAGACTATGGTGGTGACGAGTAGAACATTGTCTATGTATTTTTATTTTATTATCTTTAATTCAATTTCATGTATTTTAATTGATTAAAGTAGAACAATTATTATTATTATGAAACATTGGGTTCGCAAATGAAGAAAAAAAAAGTAAAAAGGTAATTTTTTTTTAATATTTCAACATAAATAATAACAATATAATAATATAAAAGAACGTGGTTCGAATGTGTCGAATTCGAACCCAATAAATATTTAAAATTCCTCCTGGGTTCGAATCTGACACATTCGAAATGTCTAGTTTTGTCCACATATTAGAGTTTTTTTAGAATTTGTCCACATGGTTAGGGTTACAGACATTTTGATAATTTTTCCTACTAACTTCTGTCCTTTTTAAAAAGGAGTTATTTTTTATTTTTTAAATTTAAATTATTAAGCTTCGGTTTTAATAAACACGAATGTTGAATGTTTTTTATATATGAAAAATAAGTTAATAATTTAATATTAATTAAATATCTTAAATATTAAATTATTCAACTTCGTCTTTGTTGAACACGAACTTGGCCAAAACAAAATTTAATTTCGTGTTTTCCGTTCCCGAATGGACTATAAGTGTCCACATCCAAGTTTTTTTGTTTTTTAACGTCTACATCCCTAAGGTTTTGTATAAGTTGGTAAAAAACTCCATATCTAAGCCTTATTTCAGTTGAAGTAAGTACATCATCGTGAAATTAAATACATCATTGTTTTTTACTGAACAAATTTTTTACCTATACTATTACTTCATTCTAATTGAAATAATAAAATATATTACTACAAAAAAAATTGAAGCCTTGGAAATATTTGCACACTACAATCGAACATGGGTGAACACAAATCCCGCAGCATACCTTGACCAGCGAGCCAATTAACTCATTCAATAAATATACAACAAGTTTATAACTTTAAATGTTTTTTCATATTATATTTTATACATTATATGTAAAATTAGTTATTACAATATTTGAATTAAAATAACACTTTACTAATTTACATAAAATAATTTGTAACAAATTAATAATATAATATTCTAAATTTAATTTATTTTTATTTTGAACAACGAATACATTTCGTAGCTAATTTTATTTATTCCTGATAAAACAATCAATTGTTACCAATTTTGAATTTTTTTTCTTAACGACAGAAAACTTCGTAGTTATTGTTGTTTTAGATTGTTTTTGGACAGATTATTTCTTCATTGTTGACTTTTAAATTTTTTTTATTTTCTTAGGGTCCTATTATTCCGTCGTTATCTTATGTTTTTTTTTATTTAGTGAGCGACGCAAAGACTCTTACCGACATAAAAATTGCTTAGCTAATGTTATTTTTTAATTTTTACTGGCGGAATAATCCGTTGTTCGTATTTTTTTAATTTTCTTAGCGATACTATTAATCCGTAGCTATTATAAAATTTTACTTTTTTATTACTTGTCGTCGGAATAATCTATCATAAGTCTTTTTTTTTTATTTTCTTAGAGACGGAATGATTCTATAGCTATTGTTCTTTTATTTTCTTTGCTTCGGAATTAATCCATAGCTAATTTTATTTTTTATTTTTATTATTTAGAGACAGAATAATCTGTTATTGGTCATTTTTTTTATTTCTTAGCAATAGAATTAAAAATATAATTTTTTTAGCTACAAAATAATCCGTTGTTAGTTATTCTTTTTATTTTCTTAATGACGGATCTAATCCGTAGCTAATATAATTTTTTCTTTTTATTATTTAGCGACGAAATAATCCATCGTTACTAATTTTTTATTTTTTAGCGGTGGAATTATTATGTAGCTAATACCAGTATTATTATTTATTTTTATTGTGTAGTGACGGAATTCCTTCTTAAATACGTCACGATTAACAGCAAATTTTAATTTCGTCGTTATTTTGCAAATTTTTTTGTAGTGTATCATTCAGCCTAAATACATTATGGTTTTTTTTAGAAAACTATATACATTATTTAGAACAATATTAGAATTACTTACATTATTTATATTAAATAAATATATTATTTATGAATTTATAAACAACTACAATTGAAAATAATGTATTTTAGTCAAAAGAAATGCATCAAAGAAAATATATCATTTAGTGAGTGACTAAATAAATTTGATTAAAATATATGAATAAGTTTCAAGAGAGTTTTACTTTTACCCTATAAATATGGCTTGTAACTTTCGACATTATTCAATTTTCAAATTAATAAAATTATTTAGTGATTTATTTCTTTAATTCTGAAGGCTCATCAGTCATGAGCAGGGGCGGCACTATGTGGAGGCTCACGAGGCCAGTCGCCCCCTTGGCGTTTCGATTATATATATATATATATATATATATATATATATATATGTATTTTTTTTAAAATAAAATTATATAGTGTCTACCCCACAAAATTACGTAATAAATTGAATAATATCATTGTTTTTTACTAAATACATTTTTTAGAAAATTATTTTGTCAATAATTTAGAGTAAAGAAATATATTATTTAAACCGATAAACAATCACAATTAAAAAATGGTTTATTTAGTCAAAAAAAAATTAAATATATCATTTACTAGAGGGAAAATCTGAAATAGCAAAAATTATAAAGGAAAAGCAATGTATAACAACTCTTATGAAAGAATGTAAGAAATGACAAAAGTACACTATTTTAGGTTAAAATGTCTTAATCAACATCACTTCTCTTTATTAGTGTGAAATGTATAACAGATTCATTTTTTATAATTTTTTTGACACAACTCAATTTTTTTTTTTTTTTCAGAGAAGTGCAAATAATTAATATAATATTTATTTTTCAATATTTTAAATTTGACTGGAAATATGCATCTAGTTGGAACTCGAATAAATCCGGCTGGAAGTCAGGTTTTAAATATATTAAATCAGATTCGGCAAAATCGGAAAAAATATATTTAACAAATCCTTGGACTGATTAAATATAATAATTCGGTTGGAAGTCAAAATGAAATTTGACTAGAAGTCAAAATGAAATTCGGCTGGAAATGTGTCAACCAGCTGGAAGTCGAATAAATTTGGATGGAAGTCGGATTTAAAATATATTAAATCCATATTAATTCGAATAAATTTTATTGAAATTGGGTTGATTAAATCCATATCGTTTGGTTACTCGAGCTTCCTTGTTCCAGCCCCTTCCTTCGGTTCTTTCGGCAAGTAGCTTTAATTTCGGGATCGTAATCTAGCAGGTCCTTCCCTTTAGCTCTCGTACGCATGCACTACCTGTACAACAAAGGAGGTAGTGAGGTTAACCGAAAAAGAAAAAACGAAAATAAAACAAAATAACGAGAAAATGCTTCGACTTCGATCGACGCTGGTACACGTCGGTCGAAGTCGAAGTGAATTTTAAAAAATAACACTAAAATAAAATTTACGAAATTTTACAGCCTAAATCAAAATTCCAAGCACAGAAATAATAGTAAGGTTTAATCTATTCACTCCCCGGCAACGGCGCCAAAATTTGATCGCTAAAATTATTTAACTAGCGACTTAGCAAAGCTAATAATATAGCGGCAAATAAAATTATCGAACCCAGAGGAGTGAGGTAGCGAAAAAAACCCTAAGTACTAATTCGATCGTTTTTGGAATAGTGGTTAGGAAAGTAGAAAACTGGTTTTAGATGAGAAAACTTGGAAAATAAAATAAAGCAGTAAATTTTGTGAAAGATTTTAAAGTTTCAAATACGAAAAGCATATATCCTAAGGTATTCTACCTTTTATGCCATACCTGTAATCATGAATCAATTAATTACTAATTCTCATTCTTCTTCGTAGTGAAACATCAGGAAAATATTATGAATTTCTGTTGAGGACAATTCACAAAGTTGATCAATTAATTTACTCTACCCCTTCGATCTCGAATAAATATAATTAACTCCTAAAAGAACCTACAGATTTATTCCTACAAGTGATTCCCTCTTTTCAGACAAGAAAACAAGTTGTAATGTGAAAACCTTGATCCATTGAAATTCATTACTTTTTAAGTCTCTAAATTTCAACTAATATTAATCCTAATTTATGGCCAGTAAATCAAGATTGTAAAAAGTTCTAGTTTTCATAAACTACGAATCAGAAAAGTAATTAATTCAATTCAATCATACATAGACATAATATTCGAATCCCTAGAATCCACAAAGAATTTAGCTATGCAAACACATCATAGGAATTAACATAAAAAGATAAAACCTGTAATAGTCTTGCATAAATAAAAACTTGAATCCTGAATGATCTTGAGTTGTTGCCACAATACTCGAATGCAAATAAAAACTATTAAAATACTATTTTTTCTAATGAATTCTAAAAATCTAGCACCCTAATTTTCGACCAATGTAGGGCTTTTAATAGTTGTCTTGGATGTATCCTGATAGGTTTAGGATTAAGATACAAATCTATCTCAAAATATAAGAAAAATCTGCCAAAAGGAGTCGGCGTCGACCGATGTGATCTCACGTCGGTCGACGTGGAATTTCGGGTCGATCCTTGCATCGATCTTCATTTTCTCATCGACTTCAATCGACGCACACCGACGTCCATCGATTGCCACCTCCTCTCAACTTCGATCTACGCGGGTCTGCGTCGATCGAAGCCGAGAATCCTTCCTTCGAGCTTCATTTTTTCTTTAGTTGGAGAACACTGGTTGACATTGAGAATCAACTTATTGTTATTGACACAGCTTCAAGGGTACGAGTATATATGACTATTTTTGTTCATACTAGAAGACATCCAATTGGCAAGAAATATATGGAGGAATCTTACACACGCTGCCTCCAAAAGATGAGTGAGTTGTATCACCAGAAGCACAAGCATGTGTTCTTTTGCCACCGATTGTGAATCGCCAAGCCGGTCGACCAAGAAATAGTCGTCGTCCTTCAGGAGCACAGGCGGGACAAACATTGACTAGTAGACGACGAGCTCCCACGAAATGCAGTATATGTCGATCTACAAGTCACACAAAACGTGTCTGTCCAGAAAGAGTTCCGCCTAATTAATTTGTTTGGGTTTTAGGAATTTTATTGCCTCACGTATTGCAATATGTTCGGTTTAATTGTGTTAAACTGAGGACACCAAATTTCAATTCAAATTGCTAGTGATTCCCATGATTTATATTTTATGTGCTTCACATTTCAATTCTAAATACCAAAAATTTTACATGATTTATATTTTTTGTGATTCGCAAGATGATTAGGATTGGAATTTTCACAAGATCCATACGGGAAAAAAAATATTTAAAATGAACTTCCAACCCACTTTTGTTGAGTTACAGCTGATTTTACTGAGTTCAGGCCCATTTCAATACCGACTCATTTTAAATGCGAGTTCCAGCTCTAAAAGCCGAGTTCCGACTGAAATTCCTCAATATTTTGTTGCTTTATTATTACTATTTTAATGCAACCCTAAATGGATAATAATAAAATAAGCAAACAGTTGAAATTTTTGCCCAAATCGATAAATGTGATTGGACGATTGAGACATTGTTGACAGACAAAGTACACTTTTACTATTTTGTGGAGTTTTTCATAAGGGGTGTTATTTTTTGAATGTGTACATAATTTTTTGCCATTTAAAATTATTCCCTCTAGTTATATTATCAAATACTCCCTCCGTCCCGGGTCTCTTGAGACGTTTGACCGTGCGCGGAGATTAAGAAAAAGTGATTAGGAGAGATAGTGGAGTAGGATTAGTAGGTTAATGATTAGGAGAGATAGTGGGGTAGGAGTAGAGTAGGTTTAGTGGATGATTAATTAATAAAAACTTTCCAAAAAAGGAAATGTTGCAAGTGTTTTGGGACGGACCAAAAAGGAAAACGTTGCGAGTGTCCTGGGACGAATGGAGTATCATATTTTCCATAATTTTTTCCCTTGATAATTCTAATATTTTTTTATTTTACTGCTCACTTTATAAGTTATTTATTTTTCTACTTTAATTACAAGTTATTCTATTTTAAAAATAAAACCAAATAAAAGAATTATATAAAATGGTGTGGTTGTTGATAAAGTTTGCCAAAAATGTTGTGGTTGGATTGGGTAATGTGGATGAGACATAAATTAATTAAATATTGAAATGGTTGAGTGGTTGGGTGGTTTCCCGATTGCTGATAAACATAGTCTTATAATCACTACTCAATAATATATATAAATCAATGCACTAATATATATATATATATAGAGAGAGAGAGAGAGTGGTGATCATATGTTACCCATCTCCCAAATATTATATGAGACCAAATCTCATCCTTTGATTTTTTGATTATGTGGCCCAGATTAAATTGAAAATTTTAAAATTTTAATTTATATTCCCTTAATAATCAGTTACTAAGGGTCATTTAGTAAATGTATAATTAACAATCTAGAAATAAATTAATATTCCTAACCCAAACTTTTCTCTCTCCTCTCCCACTCCCTCTCTTTCACGAACATGCAGTATACTCCACTTTTTTTCTCTCTTTCTTCTACCACTCCTGCTCTCTCAATCATTTTTTTTTCTCTATCTCCTCTCCCACTCCCTCTCTCTCTAAAAATATGACTTCATCTTGTTTTTTCTCTCTCCTCTCCCACTCCCTCTCTCTCACGTCATTTTTATTTTTTATATCCTCCCCTCTCCCAGTTCATCTGTCTTAGGAATATGGAGACAATTTTTTGCTGCATTCTTCCTTTTTTATTTTTCTGCTATATTAAATATTAATTCAGGAAAATTGATGCCTTGAGTCAACCTCTCTCAAAGTATTGAAGAAATTTTAGTAGATTTTAAGGGTAGAAGAACTAGACTTATCGAAGTGTTCACTACAAATTTATTTTTTCATTTTTTTTTTCTTGTATGCACAGTTTTTTTTTGGTGTGTTGTTAAAATTATGGGTCTGTATTCTCAACTTGTTTTATTGTCGCCGAAGTCAGTGGCTGCACAAATGAGAGACCAAAGGTTGCAAATTTTGATAGTTATCTACGGTCTGCATTCATGGTGGTTTGCTGTGTCGCAATCGTTGGTTGTTATCCATGGTGGTTCGTTGACAATTTCACAACAGTTTGTCGAATCAGTTATTTGGAGCAGTGTGCATTTTTTTTTTAATTTCTGGAGCAGATTTTTTTATCTTCACAGTTACAAACATGTATAATGTAATACACAGGCCACACATAATGTACCACTCAAGCGACACATAATGTACCACTCTGGCCACGTTTCATCTATATAATGCATTGTGTTATGTTTTTGTTGCAATCCATTTTTGTTGCTCATTTTTGCACCGTTGTTACATGCATGAATAATGTAATACACATGTGTCACATAATGTACCACTCAGATCTCATTTTATCTATATAATGCACTGCATTCTATTTTTGTTGCGATCCATTTTTATTTTTGCACTGTTGTTACAGACATAATGTAATACACATGCGATAAATAATGTATCACTCATGCAACACATAATGTACCACTCTGACAATGTTTTATCTATTTAATACACTGTCTTTTTTTTATTTTTTTATCATGCAATTGCAGAAAAACAGACATGGATAATATAATA
Source organism: Plectranthus barbatus (assembly GCA_026898455.1). Taxonomy (NCBI): domain Eukaryota; kingdom Viridiplantae; phylum Streptophyta; class Magnoliopsida; order Lamiales; family Lamiaceae; genus Plectranthus; species Plectranthus barbatus. The sequence continues at coordinate 681,680 of JAPKLW010000091.1, forward strand.
CACAGACGACACATAATGTACCACTCAAGCGACACATAATGTACCACTAAGGCCCCATTTTATCAATATAATGCAATGCGTTATATTTTTGTTGCGATCCATTTTTGCACTATTATTACAGACATTAATAACATAATACACAAGCAACACGTAATGTACCACTTAGACACCTTTTTATTTATAAAATACAACAACAATAGTGAAATTAAGATTATTCCGAATTTAATCTACGAACAACAACGAAATGAGGTAACTATAATATGTCATTACATTATTCTCTGTATTATAGTACATCATTTAATTTTAGCTATTACATTATTTAGTTTTAATGCGATTTCTAATTCGAAATATATGTAATAGGGATTGCGTTTGAAAGATAATTAAATTATCTTTAATTTGATATATAATATGTGAAAAAATAATTTAAATTGAGTGAGTTATGATTATTTAAAGTTTTATAAAATTTCTAAAGGAGAGAGAAAATCACAGTTTTGGGGGATAGCAGTTTCACGTATTTAATAAGATTATCAAATTACTATTATACCCAAATAATGTGGTAGAAAACACAAGATAATGTAGCGAATTTTTTTAAGTTTTTAGTTCAATCTGGAGCGTTCAAATGTTGATCTAAAGGCCAGGATTTGGCCTCATATAACATATGGGGTATGGGTAACCATATAATGCAACCCTATATATATATGTATATATATATATATATATATATATATATATAATACACATATTATTCTTTATTTTTACAAATTAATTAATGATTCATTTTAAATTAATAGCATATTTAGTTTAATTAAATAGTTAATTAATTATTAATTATCTTAATTAAATTAGTTATATTAAAAAATTAAATATAAAATAAAGCAATTATACTATTTAAAAAAGTTATTGAGTCAATATGCAAGTAAAATTCATAAATAAAAATAAAACAAATACGCCCAATATATATAACACATATTCATTTTTTTTTTAAAAAAAATTAAAAGTATAAAAAACAAATTGAAACAAAAACATAAAAAAGAGTAATTTAATTTAAACAAAATTAAGAATGGAAAATAATTAAAATATAAAAAAAATATTACGCTAAAAAAGAAGAAGAAAAAAAAAAACAAAATCAAACACCACCAATCTTACATAGTGCACACGCTATTTCTGTGAGCTGCGTGCCCTTACTTTATGAAAAATGATGAGTGAGACTTTTGAAAAATTGAACAAATTTTTCTCATATATATCAAGATATTATTCAATATTGAAAAGTACGGATAGTTTCATCATTTTGCTATATTGGGAATGCATTTATAAATTTTGCTATTTTTGTATGTATTTGAGATATGACAACATGCTATTTCAGATTTTCACGTCACAAGTAATTATCATAATACATACAAATACACAAAGATATATAAAATAAATTTGAAATTTCCAAATTGTAATTTTCATCTTCAAAAATTGTAGGCAACCCGGAAATAAAGGCTGTAAACAAAAATAACCGATTTTATATTAATCAGCAATCAATCCATTTACAATCCAACAAATCAATGTTTATGTTAATTGATCGATTTATAATCCAATCAAAAGATGAAACATAAATCATGGATGGGGAAATTATTAAAGAGGAACCTCACCTCACCTCATGTATTTTTAAGTTAAATCGACGGTTCCTCTTAAATATACAGCCGTCTCTCATGCAATACGATATTGTAGGAGAAATTCTCATTACATAGACATTTGGTGCAAAAATCACATCATCTCAGCAAAAGCATTAGTGATGCCACAAGTTCATTCATTCATTCACTAATGTAGCTTCATAACTCTGTATATGTATAGCGAAGAGCATTCTCTGCATGCACGACTCACTTGACAGCAGCCGACTGCATGCGGGCGAGCTTTGCAGCAGCCACCATGTTGCTCAGTGATGGCTTGACTTCAGAGTATTTGCGCGTTTTCAGACCACAGTCGGGGTTGATCCAGAGGAGTTTGCTGTCAAGAACTTCCAGCATTGCGTTGATACGTTCAGCAATCTCTTCAGTTGATGGGATCCTAGGCGAATGAATATCGTACACACCAGGGCCGATGCCAGCATTATACTTCACACCCTCGCGGAAAACTGAGAGAAGCTTCTGGTCTGACCTGGAGTTCTCAATAGTGACAACATCCGCGTCCATGTTGATGATGGAGTGGATGATGTCGTTGAAGTTTGAGTAGCACATGTGTGTGTGAATCTGCATGTGGCATGAGAAACACCATTGATACTGATTTGCAGCATTCACTTCTCGAACCAGTTGAACCGAGCATGAATGCACAAAACCATTTCTCATAGAAAGATGAGAGAGAGGAAATACCTGGGTTGTGTCTTGAACTGCACAGTTGGTTATCCTGAAGGAGTGTACAGCCCAGTCCAAGTAAAACGCCTGCTCGGATTTTCTTAGAGGCAGACCCTCTCTCAGAGCAGCCTCATCAATTTGAATAATTTTAATTCCAGCTTTCTCGAGGTCTTCAACCTCATTCTTCATGGCTAGAGCAATCTGATAGCAGGTTTCATTTCTAAGGAGGAAAGCATGATATTAGGCCGAATGAGTTTTTTTTCGTAAGATGTGTAGAAGGTAGATGTGGTTTTCGAACCTGGGCTGGTCGTTTCGAACAAAAGCCCAGTTCAGGATGGTAACAGGACCGGTAAGCATTCCCTTCATCGGGCGCTTGGTCATGCTTTGAGCCCATGTAGACCAGAAGACTGTCATTGGCTTAGGGCGATTGACATCACCATATATAATGGGTGGCTTCACACACCTGGATCCATATGATTGAACCCAACCATTTTCAGTGAAGGCAAAACCAGATAGCTGCTCGCCAAAGTACTCCACCATGTCATTTCTCTACAGTTATCAAAAAGGTATTCATTTTTCAATTTTTTACAATTATTTTTAGAAATATAATTACTTCGGGTTGGCGGATGCCGTTGAGCTCACCTCTGGTTCCCCATGAACAAGAACATCAATGCCGAGCTCTTCTTGAGTTTTGATGACTTCTTTGATTTCCGCCTTAATGGCTTCGACATATTCTTCCTCAGTTATCCTGAAAGAATAATTGCATTAAGCCTCTATAACAATGAAGTTGAAAGCATTAAAGCTGATGTATAAATAAAGAAATATAGAAACGACACTTGCTTGCCAGCCTTATATTCACGACGAACTTTCCTAAGCCCAGGAGTTTGAGGGAAAGATCCAATAGTAGTAGTTGGCAAGATGGGAAGATTTAGCTTTTCATGCTGAGCTTCCAACCTGGCAGTGACATTTGTAGCTCTGCGGTGGTCCGACTCCTTCAAAGCAGCAGTCTGAATATAGTAGCAGAAGTCAACATATTTGGGTGGGGGGTGGGGAGAGGATAGCATGATGGGAAAAGATAAAGGCATAAAGATTCTTACAGCTTTCTGAACAGCCTCATTAGTCACTCTCGGGGATGACCTTCTTGAAGCCTGAGCTGCCGCATTAGCAGACAAGAATGCCTGAAAAGAAAGCTAGCATTGAAAGGGAAGCGCTTGAAGAAATCAAGGGTTGATACATGCACTGGGACAGCTTAAGAAGATAGTCAAATCAGGTAGATTAAACAAACAGCATTCTCATATTTTTAGAAGAGACCTGTACTTCATCTTTCAGAGGTTGCATACTTCTTGAAGCTCAAAAAAAAATCAAGTGCCAAGCAAGACTTGAATGGTAATTAAGAAGGGAAGGTATCTCTTTGGCCAAACTGTAGTTGCAGATTATAAAGGGCAGTTGCTCCAGGTTAAATTATAAAGTAAAGATACGTGGCAAAGCAATCGCCAGGAACTCCAAAATATAAATTAATGAGCATGATTAGCAACAGTTTTTTGTTTCTGGATTCCAAACCAATACAATAATGTAGATATGGTCTATTAAGACACACTTTAACAGATGAAGCCACATGTTTGCTGTTGAGAAATTTAATATCGCAGATCAGTTTAACTTATGAATTATGACAAATTTCTTAATAGGATGGCTTCTCAAATTTGCAGAATCTTTGATACATTCTGTCAGAAAGCTGGAGATGGGTAGTAAACCAGTCATCAAAGCTGCTTATTCGTGGTAATTTTCATACATGAGAAACCAACAATGCATAAAAACAGATGGTAGTGTGTACCGAATAAGATGAAATTGGCTAATGGAGTACCTCATCCTTCTGGCCAGATAGTGCCTTTGCCAAAACATTGACTTCAAGTAACTTCTGTGCTGCGAATGCAAGCCATGACTTGACTTCTTTGTCTAACTTATTTTCATTCACCAAATCGACTGCGGTATGAAGCAGAGAACATGATGTAGATACCACGAGCTTCTCTGGATAATGAAGGGCAAGATTTCATTGGTGAAGATAATTGTTGGCTTCTGGAGTCTAAAAGTACACTATAACAAGATATGTCATCAATTGTTAATGCATGCCAACTCATAACAAGCCCCATCATGTATTGCAGTTTATCCTGGAATCCATAGCCATTTAACTCAATATGTGTTTATTCTTTCATTTATTCATGAACATAACACTGAAGTATTAATATAATATCTAAGCTTGTGAAGTAGTATTACATGCAGTAGCCAGGCAAGGGACTGAAACAAAGTAGACTATAGTAAACCCAAAGAAAGTCAATTGAAAGTATTGTAGCTAAAACAGCCGCAGTTTTAACAGTATAAGCGCTTCATCTTTTATAGATAATATTTAGTTCCACAATTTATGCTACTTGTATTTAAAAGAATGGTGATTCCACTGTCAAGTTGCTCCTTGACATCCTAACACTTTAAAAAGGCCCAGCAACCCCCAGATATTCTTTGTCTTAGTTTGACAATGTGCAGCATGTTACCTATAGCGTGAATGAATAATAGGAAATCACCTTTCACAACCACACCCTCCAAAGCCTGCAAGGTTCTTAGAGAAGCATCAAGGTCATTAGCCCAAATGTTTCTACCATCAACAACTCCAGCAAAAAGATACTTTCCTGGAGGAAATCCATTTCTGATTAGGTCAAGTGTCCTTGGTCCACGTACCAAATCAAAACCAATAGCTGTAACACTCTTCAAAGCAGTAACAGTATTATATGCCTCAGCAGTGAGGTCAGCAAAATATGTCTCTAAAAGAACGCTCAGGCCGGAAATCGAAGATTCCAATTCTTTATAAGCATGAGTGAATGCAGCCAATTGATGAGAATCAAGATCCATGACAAGGGTAGGCTCATCAAACTGAATCCAGCTAGCACCAGCGGCCTTTAGTTCAGCCACAACTTCCCTTCACAGTAAAGTAAGAGAAAAGTTTGTTTCAACATAGAATGTAGATTAAATGGACAATCAGAAGCATTTGATCATCTTACTTGTATATAGGTAGAACCTTATCTATCAGGGAAAGAACAGAAAATGACTTGTCAACTCCCTTTGCCAGTTTTGATAGTAATAAGTAAGAAACAGGACCAACAAGTACAGGAATTGTGTCAACACTGAGCTGCAAAAATACCAACAAAGGTATTTAGTACAAACATATTGGCTGCGAGTTGCCTCTGTAGGATTCTTATTCTGTTCAAGTTTATAGTTGAAGTTTGTAACCATTTTGTGCTTATCTTCTGCTATTCTCTACCAGAACCAATATAACAAATTCTCATTATCAAATCCATGCTATCCCCCTTATATTAAAAATGTTCCAGTAACACAAATAAATGTTTTATATAAAGCAAGTACTGTGGCTCAAGTTAACACAAACACCTGATGGATAAAGCGAACTTACAGCTTTAGCCTCCTTATATTCTTGCACTGCCTTGTGAGATCCATACGAAAACTCAACATCTGGCCCCAATTCTGGCACAATATAGTGGCTGCTTCAACAAAAAGTATTTGTTGTTAAGATGCTTGAATACTAATATAAATGAAAACCATGCTAAAACTCTAATAAAATGAAATGACAATGCACAACGTACTAGTTGGTATCAAACCACTTGGTCATTTCCATAGCAGGAACAGAGGCATTACCCCTAGCCATTGAAAAGTAAATGTCAAATCCTATCTCACCGCCACTCCAACCATATCTTGAGGGGACTGCACCCAACATTGCAGTCGTATCCAACATTTGGTCATAGAATGAGAATGTGTTGCTTGGGATATACTTGATTCCAGCATCTGCCATCTGCTTCCAAATTGAAGCACGGAGATCAGCTGCAACCTTCTGCAACTCCTCAGTACTGCTCTTTCCATCCCAGAAGGACTCTAGTGCAAACTTGAGTTCTCTTTTTGGACCCACACGAGGATATCCTACAATGTGAGATGACATCGACCTGATTCACCAAGTAACCAAACATAATCAGATGCTAGCCAATAATGAAGTATCAAACTAATTCATTACAGAAAAGAACAAAAACCCGATACGTAGAAAGAATCCTAAAAGCATAAGAAGGTGAGATCTAAGAATAATTATCGGATGATTATTTTCAGGACTTGCATTTATCCAATTTCAACTTTGAAACATTTTTTGCTAATAGACTGTAGACTTGAAGGAATATTACTCCCTCAACTTCATTTGTATAAATCCACTAACATGATGGGCACATATGAACTAAAATCGTAGTGTTTTTACTCTACTCGGTACACCCATAAATCATAATAATATACTCCCTCCGTCCCATAACATTAATCCTGTTTTTCTTTTTCGTCTATCCCAAACATTAGTCTTGCTTTCCTAAAATGGAAAATTAATACACACTCATTAATAAAATACTAATTTCCTCTATCTCACTCGCATTGGTATCTGTGCCGGAATGAAACAAGACTAATGATCCGGGACGGAGGTAGTAGTTAAACTAATCATAACACGTTACCGTTAAAAACAATCCTCAATATCAACATAACCAGCAACGACAGCAATATAATCTCACTCAAACAATAACACAAACACCTTCAACAATATTCAGTCCACCATGGAAAGTCTGAAACTAAGGCATCCAAACACAAATTTATTAGGCCAAAAGCTCCTGTGGGCAAACGAAACAAATGGGTTTCGCAAAATGTGGTTACAAGAATTACCTGATACGAAATTTGAAGGGCACCAGAGTTTTGAGACGTGGAGCAGGGGAGAGAAAGTGGGACGAGTTCATTGAGATGAGAGCGGGAGAAATCGGCCTCATAGTTGTGCTGGCAGTCACCAATCAGTCGCCATTTTTCGTTCGTAAACCTGCTATCACTTCAGAACTCCATTCATTTTTAAAGAAGCCCCTTTTTTCTTAAATCAGTGAATTTGCAATTATCTGGCCCTTCGCCTAGGTTGTCTGCAGCAGTAGTTCCATTGGAAAAAAACATTCAAATGAAAACCATAAAATATAAAAACAAGCATATAAAGATAGAAGAGGTAGAAGAAGAAAGAAATGTTTACTACCTTCGTTTTTCTCCACATGCCATAAATTAAAAACTCACGCTTGCTTGCTTTCTTTTTTTTCTAATTAGTTCCGCTTCCTAAACACATTTTTTTTCTCATTTAACAATAAAATATTAATTCCACCTAACTTAATTTATACTCATACTCCTTAATTATTGTATCCGGTCAATCTAAAATAATTTAACCGAGACGAAAAGAGTATATAATAATTATTATTATTTTAATTACCTAAATCGTAGTTTAAAAAATAAAACATAATCTATAAATAAAAAAGTCGACCTACTATTTCTTCAAAGATAGCTTAATCAGGAACATTTTACATCTAATTTTAGTCGAAAAAAAAATAAAAAATGTGAGTGTCTCAACTCACAGTATATTCCCAGTACATTGGGTAGGCGGTAAAGTTTCAAATATAAGAGTGTTCGATAATATATTCCCTACTAGTGAATGTTTTCACTAATTAAATCGAATTAAATCATGAACAATAAATGCATGACCGTATTCCCTAAAATAAATAAATAAATGCATGACCGTAAAAATAGTCAAAATGTCGCAAATCAATATATTACTACTTACCTTAAGGTGCGTTACATATTGAATTATTGATCGTATTAAATTTATTTTAACCGATTCTTTTTATCATTTGATTTCCAGAAATAAAATGTGAAATACATAACAGAAAAAAACTTTTCAAAAATCTATTAACATGCACATAATAAATAAAGATATATTAAGATATCACATGAAAACTATATATATATATATATATATATATATAAAGAGTAGTGATCATATGAGAATAGTTTTTAGTATGAGAAATAAGAATAAATCTTAGTCTTTGATTTTGTGATTTCAACGCTCATGATCTATTTTACTCCGTGTGCAGTTTTCCTCGATTATCCTGCAGTTTTGCAAAATTAAGGTTATTTTTGTAATTTTAGCTTTTTTTAAAATCTGAAATAGTATCTCATTAGATTTTTTATTCCTTTCTTCGCGCGATTTGATTTCTTCTTCCTTCTTGTTCGAATTAATTTATATTTCTTTTGTCGATCAATTTTTTTTCTTTGTTTCTGGATTTCGCATTCGTGTTCGGTCTCGAC
>JAPKLW010000091.1:690217-721241 GCA_026898455.1 Plectranthus barbatus
ATATTGTGCATCTTTAGTGTTAACTTTGTGCATTTTTGTATCTTACACGTTCATTTATTTCAAAGTGTGTTGATAAGATGAAGCATTTTAAGGGCATAGTTTTAAGAACTGTTGATGTTGGTATTGAGTTTATAGAGACTACGCTCGAGTTGTTGCTTTGAAGAAGAAGATGTTTAATTTTTTTAATTCGTATTTATGTAAAAATGAAGTAAATCGGGCTAAAAATGAAGTAAATTGGGCTAAAAATGAAGTAAATCGGGCTTAAAATGCAGATTGCTGTTTGTGTTTGAGTATTTTTACAGTTTTAGCCTTTAAAGACTAAAACTGCACGATATTGGGGCAAAAATGCCGCGTTTTTCAATATGCTGAGAATGAATCATGTTCGTCGATTTGATGAGATGGACGCGCGAGATTTATTCTTATTTCTCATAGTAACTCCTGATCACTACCCTATATATATATATATATATATATATATATATATATATATATATATATGTAAACTAGCATTTCACCAGTGCGTTGCACGAAATTATTATACCCCTATTAAATATTATTAAAAATATCATATTTTTTTAAGATTTAAGAGTCCACTAAGTCTATTGAAATACTAAATTTATTCTAATATGTTGTGGTATCGTAATACAAAGATTACAACTATGTCGTAAATTAATTAATAAATTTTTTTCTTATTCTTCCAGTTTATTTGTCTTGATTTCGAAACGTATTTGAAAAGTATTTGAATTCTACGATAAACATATTCTATTTTATACTTTCTTCAAATCATTTTTATAAATTAGCTTTAATTTTTTTTTTTTTATCCTCCTCTCAATAGTGCTCCTCATTTCTTGATCACTTCTATAAATTAGTTTCCACAATACTTTCTTGAAAGTGTGGATGAACAATTTTTTATTTTAGATAAGGATTTTTTTTTCAAGGAATATTCTTTTGAACAATTTAGTTACATAAATTTAAATAATCTTAAATAGAAAGACTCGCAATTTAGTGAAAAATATCAAAATTCATTGCAGTTCAATCCATTTAATTTTATTTCAAGTTTGTGAAATCCTTTTTCTGAAAGGTAAGTATGTTTACACTATAATTTCAATTTCAAGTGGGCCTTGAAATTTGGATGAATTGCAACCACAAAAGAAATAATCATGATTTTGTGTAGATTCAAAGAAAAATTGTGAAATAAAAGAAATACAAAAAATATAAAGATTTTTGAACAATTAGTTACATAAATTAATGCAATCTTAGAGAGAAAGACTCGTAGAAAAAAAATGTAGAAATTACTTATTTTTTTGGCTTAAACGTAAGAATGCTTCCATGATGATTTCATTTCAGGTGGGACTTGAAAATTGGATCCACAAATAATTTATCATCATGCGTTTATGTAAATTTAAATAAAATTATTGAAATAAAAGAAAATATAAACATTGTAGAATAAAATAAGATGTGTTTGTCGAACTTTTGTTGTTTTTTGTATATAAATTAAATTTGCACGATTTACCCATGTTTGTTGCACATCAAGCGTTTGATTTTAATAAACCAATATATGTCACATTATGGTGTAAATATTATATATATAATAGTTATGTGTTTGATAGATATAATAAATAATATAAGTTTTCAACCTAATGTACCCACGCTTTATATTTTTAACATAAATTAATAAATTATAATCTAAATAAAATAAAAAATCAAATTGATGTACCCATGGTTTATATTTTTAATATATAGATAATACTAATTTTAAGTAACATAAAAAGTCAAACTGATATACTCACATTTTATATATTTTAGTATAAAGTAAAAATACTAAATAAAATAAAATAGAAAAAATCGAACTGATGTACCCACATTTTAAAAGTTAACTTATGTCTATTTTTTACTAATTTAAATTAAATTATAAAATAACATGTGATATTTGGCTATAATTTTATATATAAATCTCTATAATTATATATATAATTACATTAATGAGTTGCTTATTGTTCGTTATAGTACATATTATACATATAAAAAATAATTTATTTGTACCGGATTTACAAAAAAATAATATTTAAGTTATAAAAGATTATATAATTATAAATATAAATAATAAATTTATTAATATTATATTAATCTATCTTATTAATTTATCAAAATTATTATTAATATCTTACGATTTTTGAAACATATGAAATTAAAATAATTTTATTTGTAATCATCATTTAGGTTTGAATGTTATTGTATAAATTTAATTATAGCTAGATTACCGAGTTTATATAAATTATTGAAATATTGGTAAAATATAAAACATTTTGTTGACACTATGATAAGTATTAATTAATAATTATTTAATTAATAATTGAATAGATAATTTTGTATAAAAAATAAAAATTTATATATATGTTAATGATGGGGTTTGAACACAAAACCTGTCAAATAATAGAAACTTAATATCAACACTATAGACCAACCATACTGCTTAGATATCTTGAATAAATTTTGCTTAAAAATATAGATATTCATATTCATTTATAATTTTGGCGGCAACAATTTTTTTTAGACTTCTTTGCTTTAGTATATATATAGATTTCACTCTATACCACTTAATGTATTGAATTTCTTTTTCTTAAATTATACACTCTCCAAACAATGTATGTGACTTGCAGATATTTGATTCAAACTTTAACTGAATTCTGAACTACTCAATACATTTCTTTCATTCTACACCACTCAATGCATTGGCTTTCTTTAGCTTTAATTTGCACTCTCCAACCAATGGACGTGACTTGCAAATATTTGATTTGAAATTTGACTGGATTTTGCTATATTCAATACATTTCTTTCAATCTACACCACTCAATACATTTGATTCATTTAGTTTTAATTATGCTCTCTCCTACTAATGAATGTGACTTGCAGATATTTGATTCGAAATTTGACTACATTCTGCATTACTCAATATATTTCTTTCATCCTACATTACTCAATGTGTTGAATTCCTTTAGCTTTAATTATGCACTCTTTAGCCAATGAATGTGACTTGCAAATATTTAATTCAAAATTTGACTACATTCTGCATTACTCAATACATTTCCTTTATCCTACACCACTCAATGCATTGGATTCTTTTAACTTTAATTATGCACTCTCCAACCAATGCATGTGACTTGCAGATATTTGATTTATGTTTATTGCATTGCATTTTTAGTATTTGTTATTTTTAGTTTTGTTGTTTTAGTATTTGTTGTGTTTAATTTAATGTATTTTATTTCTAATCTAATGCAATGCATTTTAATTTTATATTTTAATCTAATGTATTTTAGTTTTAAGTTATTTTCATTACTTGTGGGCATGTGACTTTTGAATAGTTAAAATATTTTATTAAATTAAAAAAATTGAATTAAATTGATTAAAGAAAGCAAAATTAATAATAAAATTTAAAAAATTACTAAAACCCTCAAATCCCCACAACAAAAATGGTGAGACATCAATTTGCAATAAAGAAACACATCATTTCATTAAATTCGTCTAATAATAAAAATGATGAGACCATCTCATTTGAAAATTTGCCTAAAAACAAATTTCTTCATAAACAAAACTTCATCCAAATAAAAATATTTGTCATTTACAATTTTATCTCCATAATTAGAGCACCGATTTACACAAAGCAATACTCTAATAATTCTATTCATCAACTTTATTTACACTATATAATGAATGAATCATCATATAAATAAAATAATAGAAACATTCTCTCTCTGTTCATGACATGATACATTCCTTTCTCTGTCTACCTGCAACTTTTACTGTATAGGGTCAATAGTTTTCTGCACCAGATATCCCACAAAAACATGAGGTTACACCAAACATTAACTTAAAAATATATATATATATTAATTCTAATGTTATTTAATTATTTTGTTGTGTTTGCTGATTGATTTTAGCTCATTTTTCACTCTACGAATTTATTCTTAATTTCTTTTAATTAAAGTCCAAGTCTTTGATGTTCTTGACCGATTTGTTTATTGGTTTCTTTTTTTTTTTTTTTCCTTGGTGATGGACTAGGATTTTTCAATCAGAAAAATTGCATTTGTATGAATTCTGGGCTTCTTATTTATGAAACATAGTTTCAGAACAATATCAGTTTTGGAGAAAATTGTTTTGGCAATTTGTAAGTAACTCGTTGCTAATCAAATTCTCAGATGATCTTTTGATGTAACACGAGTTTGGCCAAATATAGTTTTTAATTTGATTCATCAAATTTATTTCACTTTTCTTTTCTTTTTTTTCAAAAGATGGTGGATTTAACTTTTTTCTTTTCCAGCTTTTCGGTTAAAGTTCATTTGATTTCTGTGATATCTCTGTTTTTATAGCTAAATAAATCAGTCTGTCTTTGACTGTATGTGATTTGATTGTGTTTTCTCTTTGTGTAAATATAATCTGATTTATCTGTGAATTTCAGCAGGCCATGTAACAATAAGCAAAAAAGATGACTTGCATGTAGTTCCTCTACACATTTGCTGAAGTAGATAGATTTTTGAAGATATTATATATACATATATAATCTTTTAATTTTCTTTTTTTTAATTTTTTATGTAATATTATGAGTCTCATATTTTTTATTAGTTGATTTTTTAATGTCCAAGATGGATGTATTTTGTTGATCAGACAAACACACCCACAACAACAAAAACAAAAATGTGTTAGTAGTAAGGGTGAATTGGTACATATTAAGATTTATTCATAACTTTATATATTATACTTAAAATATATTGTGTGTAATTTTAATATATATATATATATATATATATATATGTAGAGTTGTGATCATATGTTACCCACCTCCCACATGTTATATGAGACCAAATCTCAACCTTTAATTTTTTAAATCATGTGGCTCACATTTAAACTTGAATTATTCATTAATAACTTTTAATTTTCTTATTTATTATTATTAAGGGTTGTTTAGTAATCTTCACAAGGCATCTCTCTCTTCTCATCCATATGCTCTCTCTCTCTCTCGTCTTTCATCTGCTCACTCTCTCTCTCTCTCTCTCACGCGCACACACACACACTCTCCCTCTCTCTCTATTTTTCTCTCTCTATGAGTATGATAAATTTATATTCTTTGAATGGCATGCATTCTAAGTACGTGAATATGGGGATGACGAAGATCGCGAAGAAGCTGTTCGATAAAATACCTGAAAGAGATTGTGTGAGTTGGAATACGATGGTGATGTCGTATGTGCAAAAAACTCTCGATCTTGCGATGGTTCTCCTTCAATAATTCGACTTCGGCTATTTTTCTCTTCGTTGAAATCTATTTTGGTTGATCTTCATTAGTATTTTCGCAGCCAACAGTTACTGACAATTTTTGGTATCTGTTACGGACGATGATGCAATTTATTGGTTATTTCAGTCGACCAATTTTTACTATGTAGATGTTACATTATGTATATGATAGTTGATATATTACTTATTCTTTATATACTACATTATCTTTAATAGCGTATTTTTATTTTATTTTTTAAATATGACTCCATGTTTTATTATAATATTGAATTTGTAAACAAATAATGCAACATATTTTTCATAAATAATGTAACATTCATAGCACATTATATATCAAATTAAAGATAATTTAATTAATTTTCAAACCACATTCTTATTGCATATGTTCGGAATATGATAACCGTAGTAAAACTAAATAATGTAATAACTAAAACTAAATAATGTAATATAATACAAATGATAATGTAATACTGTAATATTAATAAGTGGAATTAGATAATGCGCGATGAATTACATATAATACAACATAATATGTCAATACATTATTCTTCATATTATGTTGCATTATCTATGTTCATCGAATAGCATTATCTAATACTTCTTATTACCTAATTAACGTTACAGTAATGTTAAATATATCATTACATTAACCTTTGTATTATGTTACATTATTTAGTTTAGGATGTTACATTATTTAGTTTAGGCTGTTACATTATTTAGTATTACAATAAATATATTATTCCGAACATATGTAATAGGGATTTCGTTTGAAAGATAATTAAATTATCTTTAATTTGATATGTAATATGTGGAAAAATAATTTAAATTGAGTGAGTTATGATTATTTAAAGTTTTATAAAAATTTTAGAGGAGAGAGAAAAAGACAATTTTGAGATATGCGTTACATATTTCACATAATTAAAAATGTGGATATAAAAATTACTATTATGCCCAAATAATGTAGTATGTTTAACTAAATAATGTAGCGAAAATTTTAACTTTTTAAATTAAATCTAAACCGTCAAGATTCAAATCTAATGGTTAGATTTTGGCCTCATATAACATTTGGGATATGGGTTACCATATAATGCATCCCTATATATGTATATATATATATATATAGAGATTCACTCAAGTGCTAAAATTAAAGTTTGTGCTAAATAGGAATGAATCTCAGCCCTTGGATTAATAGCATCAATGGTTGAGATTAAAGCATAAAATTAAAAAATTAAGCATAATTTTCGTTCTTGCTTAATTGCTTTATAAATCGTGCTTAATTCGATAAAGCATGATTTATAAAGCAAAAAAGCATAAAATCTGAGAAAATATTTTAATCTCAACCATTGAATTTTTTAGATGAAGGGTGTAGATTCATTCCTATTTAGCACAAACTAATTTTTAGTATGTGAGTCACTCCCTATATATATATATATATATATATAATGTTTAGAGAAATTTTATTAATTAATTTTTTTTTATCTCAACCATTAATGTGATCAATTTATTAAATCATGCCAAAAAAAACCATAAAAATAATATACTTTTAAAAAAAAGTGTGTTATATGTATATATATAATATAACAATCAAACTTCAAATAAACTAAAACAACCATTTGAGGCTGAACTATATTACTACGTACAATATTTATTTATCAAGCCAACACATGAAAGATAAAAAATAAAAAAAAACAAGGCCAACTCATACAATCAAAAGACTGTAAAGCTAGACCATTTGAAATAGTCGAAACTGTAATTATATAATAAGAAGAGCAAGTAAGTGAAAAATGTAAAATGTGAGGCTAAGGGCATTTAGGTCCACCCCTTTTGGTTTTCCAATTGTTGTAGCAAGGGCAGACTTCCTTGTTGCCATAAGTCCCAGGGGGCACACACCTACACTTGAAGCAACACTTCTCGCAGAAAAACATGCACGGCTTCTTGTATGCCGTTTTCGAGCACCGGTACGTGCACGCTCCCGGACACTCTGCATCCAACTTTATAACATATATCAAACTCTCTACAACGCCTACACGAATTATGAAATATGTAATCTTTTACGAACCCTAACCTGCCTCGGAAAAGCCAGAATGCCTATGCTTCTGCAACATGTAAAATAAATAGAATTACATATTTGAGCTCCCAGGGGGACATCTGGGTGTGTGAGTGTGTGTGTGAGTTTGAGATTAATGTAAACTTATTAAAAAAAAATTTATATATATAATGCCCCTAACATTGAAGCAAAATAATGCACATGCAGAAAAGGGAGTTTGGTGAATTTTATTTTTATTTTTTTACCTTCTTCAGCATGGATCCAAAGATTGCATCATGATCAACATTGCTCTAGAGACAGAAAATCATAGTGAATAAAAACATTATTTACATAAGAAACTTTTTTTTTTTTTCCTTTCAAGAAAATGAAGGGAGATGTCTTACTTGGGATGAAACCATGAGCCCATTAAGGCAAATTATGAGTGAAATGAGAGTGAGAGAAACTACAACATTTTTAAGTTTCTCCATTGTAACACAACACAAGTGGCATGTAGTAGTAGTAGTTGGAATTTAGAGGCATATTTATAGAGTTTCTGTGACCACCTTTTTCATTGGATATATAGAGATAGGATTAAAATAAAGGGCTTGTTATCAATTAGTTAGTTAAAAATGCGTGAAAGTTTGAGAATCCAAAGTGGGATGGGTAAGTCGGTAGTAAACAATAATTGTCCTTGGAGTTTCCATGTGATGCATTTAATACTTGCTGCCGATTCATGTAAAAATAAAGGTTAATCAACATTTACTGCTTTGATATGGAGAGTCACCGACACTCGATTTTTGAGGTTTAATTAATATTTTGGAAATAACGTGAAAATTAAAAAACATAAACCCGTTGATGGGCACAACAATCACTTTATATGAATCTATTGAATATATATATAGAATATATATACATATAGAGAGAGAGCATGCGTAGTTTTTTAATCATATACAAATTATAAATACAATATTTTCCATAGACCTATAATTTGTTGTAAATGGATCACTTGTCCCACATTGAATTCTCATTGAAGTTTTGCTCAACCAACCAATCACTCAGAACTCATTTACAATCTCAGCTTTTCTGTAAGGTAAACAAATATTAAATGACTTTATTCATTCATTTCTAATTTCCATCGAGGTGAATTTTTTTTTGCAAATTTAAACTTGCTCAGAATTGGGCTCTATACTCATTTACAAACTTAACTTTACTGTACGGCACAAAATAAACAAATATTAAATGACTTCATTTATTCATTTATAATTTCCCTCGATGTTAGTAATTTACTTATAAGTTCCCTCGAGTCTTAAAAATTTTGGATTAAAAAAAAAGCTTAACTTAGATTTGGGTAGGGGCCGCGCGAACGCAGGCCCCCGCTGCCACAAATTATGATGTAGGCTCGACCACTTGGGCCGACCTTAAGCGGGTGCCCCTCCAGAGTGCAATGGAGGTCACCAACTTAGGCTATGGACCTTCTTGATCGTCCATCAACCCCATCCAGGTAAGTATGTTAGCCTTTCTGGTTTCTTCTCTTTATGTAAGTGTTTCTCCCTCCACACTAACATCATTACTCGATGTGGGACACGCCAAACACGTTTTGGGCTTTGAATATGATAAATAGCTAGCTCATTAGTGGACCAATTACCTAATCAATTCACAATTCTTTCACTAGATTTAGGTCTTTTTTAAAATTATAAAAAAAAAAAACTTGTTTCAACCTTTTGACAGTTAAAATTCTTTAGACAACACCCATATTCTGATTTTATTTACATTTTGCACACAAAGTCTGCATTTTCCAAGGGTAACCATTCTTTCCTTCACCGAATAATATAAAGAGAAGCATAATTTTCCCATTTTATTACATTCCTCAATACCCCAAGAACAGATTGCCCCTAAACAAATCTTCTATAAAGTTGATTCTTTATTAATGTATGCATCCATGGTAATATATACTAAAACTTACAAAACAGTTGTCTGAATTCAGACCAAAACCTGTGCCCTTTGAGACTTGAACTGTTCATAGTTCTTCTTGGCATCTTGGGTGGCCTTCTGGAGTTCATTAAACATCCTCAGAGAACACTCTGCAAAGCCATGTAGTTTGCCAAGAAAACCCGCCAAGCTCGTCCGAACACGGTCCATACGAGGCACGAAATCGTCTCTCAACATTTGGGTGATAGCCTCATCTCCCTTGGTTCCTGCATCACCAACTCTGTCTTGCTTCTTGTCTTGACGGGGCAGAAACTGAGCAACTTCTGCTGCCAACTCCTTGATAGCATCGGTGACCCCTTTCGAAGGCAAGGCCTCGATCATCTCCAACCATGCACCGCAGATCATGTATATAGGTGGACCGCAGTGTCTCATGGATGGAGGCCTCATCCTTCTGTTCCTCTTGGAAGGTTGCTTCTGCGTCAGCGAGACGCACTTGAACAGCCACTTCTCGATGGCTTCGACGTATATTTTCTGCGCGGTGATCCATTTCGTGAAGGTGGATGATAAAGAGCTGAGACTGTACCCCAGATGGATGGTGATCTGTCTCTGTGAATCTGACTGCATTTTTTGTTTTGTGCTTCCAGGGGCATGAGATACGGATATGATGTGAAACTGTAGCTTATGACATTCCACCATTGTTTCCCACATCCTCCTTAAGCTGCCATCGTTGACACGAAAGTAGAAAGGTAAACAACAAGAAGACTAGGCCGAATTCAGCATGCATGAGAACACACATACCCTTCAATTAACTCCTCTAGTTGTGGCTGAAGCTCGGTGTCTCTAATCTCTTCTATTTTCTTTGAGATTGAGTTGATTCGGTGAACAGCCACTGTGATTCTTGAATGTAGATCTTTGACTGTTGCACGAAGTTTTTCGGTATTCTCTCCTCGCGATTCCTTCTGCCGAAGAAGCTTGCACTTCTGATCAAAACTACTCCGGAGTACTTCACTAGCCTGCAGGAAGAGTTGGATAACATTGCATAATTAACTGCATAAAACACATCAAACGAAATACCAAAAATCAAGATACTTCCTCTTTATCTGCCAACTTCTTCTGATATTAACCAGAATTTAGTTTGGGTGTGAGAGACATTTGAACCTAAATCTGTTGCCTTTCTAATCCAAACAATTGAGATTGTCTTTTTTGCTACTGACCAAAAAGTGGAATGTGGGACTATAAGTAAACTTGCAGAGAGAAGATGCATATTATATTATCCAGTAAGCAGAAGTAGCCTTTGAGCTGACCTTAACTTCGTCGTAAAGCTTCTTCTCCCATGCGAAAAGCCTATCTAAGGTTGAGGCATGGCTTCCAGAGACCATAAAAAAGTTGTCAAACAAAATCTTGCTAGGATCAGCAGTATCATTAGCGGAGTTTGTAGCTAGAAGATTCCGAGATGAAGGAGATCGAAATGATGATGTCCGGTGCCAAGTTAAGTACTTGACAGAATTTTGAGGAGGCTCTGAAAGTTGGAAGTACAAAAGTCAAATTGGTGATTCCATGAGTTAGCTAATTAGATAGTGTCACTAGCAAAGAACTTACAAAATTAGACTATTAACTAAGAGGTGAAGCAAGTTAACTGGAGCTTGTAAACAGAAGACAGCTAATCAATTGCTATCCTTTTTCTTCAAACACATAAGCCAATTATCTATAAAATCTTGAAACTAAACTCTCTTCTTGTGCAACCCTCTGTACAATGCTTGAAAGAAATTTATAAGAAGTCTCTCTTCTACACCGAATCTACAAAGTCATTATGAGTCATGTTTCCATGTGCTTTCTATTTTGTCTTCCCCCCAAAAGGCATCTCTCTCACCCATCACTTCTTTTCATCTAGCATTTATGATTTAGTATGTGATTTGTACAACAAGTTATTGATGCCCAAATTCTGCCAAATGCATATACATCAATACTGACCGCAGGTATGTATTATATACCTACCTTGTTGAACCTCACTTGGATCCTCCCCACAAGAGAAACAAGATTTTAGTAACGATGCAGCTGCTAACCGACCTGCCAAACAAAGAAATTTATTTCCACAAAAATATACAGAAAAAGGAGTAGAAAAGGTAAGTGTCCACTATGTTAGAGGCCCTAGATGCATTTTATCTCTGATTCAACAAATAGTATTGCAGTATACTCTACTAATCATATGCAACATTTTCTCTAAGATTTGAACCGAAAGACTACAAGTTATTATAATTTTGAAGTATCACTAGTACACTCTGAGAAGAGTACTAACTTAAAGTGCGCATATATAAAACCGAGAGAGACAGAGAGGTTACGTTCTCTCCCAGGGAAAACTGGACGAAAATGGAATTTATTTGCTTCAAGCATCCGCGGAACTTCTTTTCCAGATTCAGATGCTTCAAAAAAGAGCTGTTCAATGTCAGTGATGCTAGAACTGAAGTCCTTAGGTACAACCCTGTCTTCAAGTCTGCTTCCTTCCTCTGCTGTAATTTTGACATCATTGCTAAGTGGTGATGCATCAGAAGCATTAATTCTCTTCCCATCTGCAAAGTTGGTATCCGATTCCACACTATCTGGATGCTTGACCGGTGAATCACCCTTCACAGCATTAACTATTGGTTCATTCATATTCTCCAAACTTGAATACTTGGCTTCTGGTACTTTACTAATGGGCGAGCCATCGCCACTGACACCCTTTGTTGTGGAGTTGACATTTCTAAATCTCCGAACAAGTGAAGCTGAAGAGGGTTCATCAAATTCCTCTTCAGATTCCTGACGTTCGGATGAACTCTCATGTATATCCTCCAAATCAGGAATTCCCTCCTCTTCCCTAAGATGCCTAATCTCATCGGAGCACTCCGAACCCTGATCAAACATTCTCCTCCCATCTGCAGAGTAATCATTGTCCATATGGTGGAACAGGCCAAAATAATCCCATGGGGGGTTATCCAGTGGAATTTTAGACGTCGAAAACTCAGATACTTCCCCAGAACGAGGCGTGGTGCTCGGAGGAGTAGTTGAAGAAACCGATATCACAACAGGTACAGAAGGCTTTTCTTCAACTTTGGTGGAAACTGTCCCTGTAACTTGCATAGGATGAGCCTGGTACTGGCTCGAGGCTCGAGAGGAAGGCGATGGCAACAAATTGGATGCCATATCTGTATGTTGTGATTGAGACTGAGACGAAGAGGATAACCGAGCAACATACTTTTCGATGAAAGCATGTGGCTCAGGAGTGGCACCTCTAGAAGGATACGCAAAAGCATCAACTTGAGCATCAGGGTCTACAAATCTCCTTAAAGCAGCTCCTATGGTTTTCAATTCATCTACATAAGCAATGTGAGCTGCTGCAAGAGAGCACCTCCCATAAAGTGCTTGTTTGATGAATTTCTTCCTAGCGCGGCACAGCTGCAGGCCCTTGTCTTCTTCTAGTCTGGAACTCGAAGCTCCCATCACTTACACCTAACTTCTACTCTTTAGTTTTGCCCAACCAACATAATACAACCAGGATTCTAGCTTCAAAATGTCCTACATCACAAAATCGAAATGAAACATAAATCAGTCAAATCTAACTACCCAATTTTAGAGGATATCCTAATGAACAAGAGTGGCTCTAGATCTGTCTCTCACCATTCAATTCACCATCAGAGCTTCATGGAAATCTCCAAAGTTGGAAGTGCAGTAGAAGCAGAAAAAAGCAAACACGAAATATGAAAAGGAAATGCAAGAGCATAAACAATCCAACACCGATCAATAAAATTCACATCCCCACACACAGAGAGGATCACTACTTCATCCCTCGCAAGCAGACGAAGAATGGAAGCACCACGAAATTAAAACCGAAAAGCATTAAAAATGACACCAAAAGAGAATCGAAGTATCCGAGCCCACAGTCATAAGAAAACAAGAAAATATAGTTCACCTTTACAACTTTTTTTCCCTTTTAAAGCTGATTAAAAAAAAAGGCTTATCTGAATCTAAATTCAGAGCGGCGGTGAATGAATGGAGGTCCCAGGATTTCACTGCAGATTACGATGGAGGGAATGTGAGCACACATACACACAAAAAAGGATGAGAGAGAGAGTGAGTGTGAGTGCGTGTGCTTGCAGCAGTAGGAAAAAGGGCAATCGGGGAGATGGGTATAAACAAAGAGTGCATGCAATGCAATGGGAATCCCATTTTGGCAGAGAGCGGCGGAGGTACCACTCCTACGTCTACGTGGTAGTAGGGGTCCCTCTCTGAAATGAAATTTCAAGCGTCTTTTACAAAGTAGAAAAATACAAACTCCCTTTTCACTAGCAAAATATCTGAGCGTTACTCTTACGCGGCCGGTGAACCTGTCCCCCCGTCTCTCTCTCTCTGCAAATGTTGTTCCAGCAATTCTGCCTCTAAAGACTCGATTTTTCTCTTGCAGATCATCTTCTCAGCCACGTATAGTAATAGAAGGTGTGATTGTAAATCTTGAATTTAATCCATTGTGATCATTGTAATGAATGATTTTCTTTCAATTTTCGATTTTCTTTGTAGTGTTCATGATTACTGTTTTCAGTTTGGGCAGCCTGTAATAAATCTTTAAAAAGAAGATAAGAATTGATAGCAACTGTAACATCACATGCATATATACTTACATACATGAATGTATTGTCCGACAAAACATGAAGTATTATTTAGTTTGAAATTTTAGATTTATATTTAATTTGCCGTACAATAATTATTTAAGTAGAATCATGTAGGCAAAAAAGTGCACAAGATTGTTTAATAGATTTTATTTTTATAAGATAGACTTATTCGGTCAATTTTCATTTTGATTATACGAAAATGATCTGATTTTCATGAAAATTAACCAATTTATATTGAAAATCGATTTTTTTTTATAAAAATTATGAAATAACTAATTTGACTATTATATCTTATGATTTTAGCCATATTTATAAATACATCTGAAAAATAGCAAAAAATTCAGATAATTTATAAATACATTTTCAGGTGAAATTCAGATAATTTTAAAAAATAAATAAAATAATATTTATTAAATATTATGTAGAGTGTAGTGTATGCAGTGTGTGTGAATGCGACCCAGGTTAAAAGAATGGTCAACAGGGAAGGATCGGGTGCGATCCGAAGGCAACTCGGGAGCAATCTAGACTTTAAAAAAATATTGGTCAACCCGGGAACAATCGAGTGCGACAGAAGAACGATTTAAATATTATTTTTAAGTTCTAAATATTGAGTAATATACTTAAAATATATATTTTTCATGTTTCAATTTTATCACCAACCTAAAAATCATTGCTTGATTAGACATTTTAATAAATCTCAATTAAAAATATATATTTTTGGTCATACTTGATATATTGATAAAAATGATTTATGTATTTTATAAAATTGGTCATTTTAAATAAATAAGACTTTTTTTTATTGAGAAAATCGATTTACTATTATCTAAACAATAGATTGATTTTTATGAAGAAATCGATTGGTTTTAAAAGAGGAATCAATCAAGTTGAAATATTTTTACACCAAGAATATCGATTTTCAATTGGTCTCATGGAAACCTTATAATTTCATTTATTTATTTCAATTTTATTGCATGAAGGCATCCCATTTGAAGTTTGGTCCACATTTAATATGCCTGGACAATCTATATAAAGAAGTTACATATATTTTTTTTCTTTACCTTATTTTTTCGTGAATTTATCTTTTAACTTTATTGGTTGATTTTTTGAGTAGATGGAAATCCGATGTGGGATCCTCATAAATTTGGTACCACATCCAATCAACTACTAAATGCAACGTACTACTATTACTATATGAATTCTTCCATTTTTCAAGTGTCGGTCGGGTAGCTAAATGAAAATTTTTCTTTTTTTAAAAAAAAATTACAAATTTATATTCATTAATTTCGTTGAGATTTGTAACACTATTTTTTTTTTTCAATTTGTTATTTTTTTAATATAAATATCAATTCGTTTTTGGAAAACAAGATTCTTGCATTTTTTTCCCCACCAGCTGGCAAAAAAGTTACAAAAACACATTGTTTAAACTTCTTTTGTCTATTTTAAGGTGACTATTGCAATTTTAGCAACCTCAACACACAAAATCGAACTCACATAGTGTTTGTGTCCAGTTATATATTTTGAGAGTTAACGCATTTCCAGTTATATATTGAGAGTTAACGCATTTTCAGTTTTCATTAAAAAAAAAAAAGAAGAAAAAAGCAGAATTCTCTAGACAAAAAGGCAATCACATTTATCAGAAAAATTGTTGTTAGTTGAGCACTACACTTTACGTCTAGTAAAATGTTTCTCCCCCTTCCATTCATGATTAATTTTTTGAAATTCTTTGGCTACTAACAACCCTAATTTTGTTTTAGAAAAGGGAAAATAATAATAATAATAATAATTTCAATTTAAATTCTTTTTCAGTAAAGAGCAGAGTGAGAAAACTTTGGTTTTACTTAGTTTTTGCATGATTGCTAAAAGATAAAAATGGCCATCAATATTCATAGCATGGCCTTATCTACAGCAACCGACCATCACATGACAAAGAAGTCCATTCCATGTGCTGAAACCTCCTCATATTTATTACTTTCTCAAATTGCAAACACCAAGAAAAATCACCAACATTTACCATATATTGCAAACTCAAAACATCATCACTTTTTTTTTAAGGTCAAATAAAGAACAAGATCAATTTCTTCAGGTTACAGAATTTTCTTCAATATACAAACAAGTTTTGGGGCTGTTACTACTCGGCATCATCAATTGCAATCTCCACACCTCAAAACATGCAACAACACATCCTCTGTCCTTATAGAGAGATTATTTTGCGATGCAAATGCTCTCCGGATGACCCGGTTTCTCCACCATGGTCATGGAAAATAAGGGTCAATACCCCAACAAAACATAGTACTGATCCTACAAGAAGCTTGTCATAGCGTTCCACCCAGTGGAACTTGAGCTGACTCGCACCGTAGAACGAGAGGGCCACTAGTGATGTCATCACAGTTATTGTGCTGAAATGTGATATGGTAACATGTTAGGGGTGCAAGCATAAGTTTAAAAGTATGTATATCTGTCACTAAGACTGAGCAGCAGGAGTTGAAAATCACCAAAGGTTAATGTAGGGTCCATAGTTCATATAATTTTGTATCTATAACAGATAATCCAAAAAGAGTCTGGAGAGAGACTTGGTTGCATCCAGTTTTAGTTCAACCCAGAAATTTTTCTGTAAATACTTGGATGACAAACTATTAACAAACTGGTGCAATTCTTAGCAGCGTGAAGTTCATCTGACCGAGAAGAGTCGAGATTTTAAGACTACAAAGGTTGAGTAATAAACTATACATTAGTCAGACAGATCAAATAAATACGTGATTGTCTCTTCTAAGGGACTATAATTTTACAAGTTAAAGGAAAGGAGAGTTACTGATAGATGGGGAGGGCCGCAAGCACACACCAAGATGCCTAATATTTCCACAATTGCATTATAACAACTACATAATTCTATGGAACTATCAGAATAACTAATTATAGCTGCTGCTAAAGGTAAACATGCGGTTAAGACAAAGTTGATAACAGATAAAGCAAAAACTACAAATAAAACAGCATACTCATTACCTGAATAACAGCACTACAATGGCAAGAACCATCATCGAGGATGAGTTTCCAACAGCAAGAAATACTGGCAGCGTGGTTGCACAAGGAGACAATGCAGGGACGAGAACAAGACCAGCTACAGCCATTTTTTCCATAGGTTGGTTGTGAGAATGGCTATGACCACCCTTTCCAGTAAGAAACAACACGACATAACCACCTCCAAGAAAAATAAGCAACAATGATGCAAGTTTATGCACAGTTTCCTCTCCTGCAATAGTGTTTGTTATGGTGACTGCTGTTATGCCAAGCAGCGAAGTTGATAAGACATGCAATACTGCTCCAAATGCAGCTGCAAGTAGACAACAACTAGAGTTCGTTACCAATGTAGTATCAAAAAAGTGACGCACATAGGTAGCAAAAGAATGTTAGAGAAGTAATTCAAAAATGATTTCGCAAGAGAAAGGTATAAAGCACAGGCAAAAAAAATGCACCAAGTCAACTATACCAAATTTAAGACTTCAAAGTCAGAAGGCATAACACTAAATATATCACTTTCAAAAAAAGTGAGGAATAAAGGTATGAGAAGTTTCTAAGTTTACAGCATGCAGTCATTTAATCTCAAGAAATGCTGTATCAGTAAATCTCACTGTTTTATAAGGAGCACGAAAAAATCTATAGTTCCAAAATGAGCTAGATTACATATAGCCCTAACCTACAGTGTAGAACCCAGTCCAACATCATGACACTAACAACACTCTGAAAAACTCTATTGACCATTGCCTTTTTGAAGGAATTCTCATTGAAACATGATATATTACATAGCAGTAGTTAATAAGTAACAGCAATGTTAAAATCCCTATTGGGTTAATGTGCATCTTTCTTCAACTCTTGCCGATAAATCATCCCACAAGCAACTTTCATGGCACATCTGAAACATATAGGTTCCTTAAATGTGCTGCAAGTAACCCCTATATGAGATTGCAATTATCTCCTGGTATGTTCCAGCAATCAGAAACCCGCATTTGTAGCAAGATCCTTCGCCCATTTTCTATTTGTTTTAACAAATGATAATACAGAAGCTTCACAGCCTTCCCAAAGATTCTATGCCCATTTCTTAATCAATTAAATCTTAATCCCCACTATACAATTAGCCACTTCAACTCAAACCACGGGGTTAGCCGGAATCAAATGAATTTACAAATTTAACTGAACGATCTAGTACTAGATTAAACACGCAACTCGTACATAATCAATCGAGAGGATTTCGCGCAAATCAACCCACTTGCAGTTCCTCATGTCCTTCTAAAATCAAACAATTGCAATGCCATTGCCATCCCGGATCTAGAAAAAATAAAAAACCCTAAATCACCCTTTTCCCCACCACTAAAAAAAGAGCGCAATGTTTCTCAAGAAACAACTCAGAATCACTAAAAGAACAACGAACTAACACAACAATCCGGCAATAACACTTACTAACAAGAAGAGTACGAGAAAGCGTCCATTTCTGAGCGCGGCCCACAATGGAGAACGGTAACCAGTGAGTGGGGATGAAAGAATGCAGCAGCGAGACGGTGGCTATGCCGCCGATCGTCGACAGGTCCTCCGCCGTAATTCCACCCTCCATTTGTCCCCCCTTCTCGTAACCCTGATTCCTGAAAGAGCTCCCCTTTCTGCTGCGGGTGAACAAAATTCAATGAGTTTTGCGGCACATGTAGAGCCCGGCACGACACAGAGCTGTTTGCAGATTCAGGTAGAGAGAGAAAATGTGTGGAAAATGTTGGCGTACCTTAAGAAGCTGAAAGGACATTAATACCCTTCTTAGTATTTTCTTCTAAACTAAACAAATTACTCCCTCCCTCTATTTTTAATAGTCTGATTTAATTTTGGGTGTAAAATAAATTAGTTAGAATTAATATTTTATTGTTGAGTGTGAAAAAATTATATTTTTAAAAATAAAACTGTTTAATCGGAACGTAAAAAAATGGAAAACATGAATGAATCATATTATATATCCTAATTTAATGGATGAATCATATATTTCAATTTATTAATTAATTTAAATAATAATAAATTGAAATTATAAAAAATAAATAAATAATTTATTAAAGAACACATGAAAACATATAATTTAGCACACATAAAGTGGGTAGCAATCATTTCTCTAAGTTAGGATATAGATATAAATAGAGTTAAATATTATTTGATGCGATAATTAGTATTTGGCAAAACTTGCGTTAGACAGGCCTAAACGGTTTAGGCGGGTTTTATCCTACCCAAATGGGTTCATCCATCCCAAATATGGTATATTATATGGGTTTGGGTTTGGGTTAATGGATAAAATCCGCCTAAAGCTTGGGTTAATGGATAAAATCCGCCTAAATCGTTTAGGCCTGCCTAACCCAAGACATTCCCTTAGTATTTTGGTGCATGCATGGAGACATATATGATAAAATTTAAGTATTTTATATAAGGAGGGAAGAAAAGCAAAACAAAACAAAACAATTTCATTGCTGCAGTCTTGATTTTGGAGTGCTATATGCTATGCCTATAATTAGGATCATATCATTTTTTCATTCAAGAATTTCTGCTGAATCTTGAAATTAATCTTGGCGCGCTTACTGCTGCTGCTGATTGACGATAATGGCCCAAGAAAAGAATGTCGACGACAAGCCATCCCATTCCGACGGCGCATCGCCGCGACGTGATAGAAGACATCGAAAGCGCTGTAGGAATAGGATGTGTAGGAGCCACTCTCCACCACCTCCAAGAAGGTCGCCGCCACATAAGCGGAGGAAGGGTGATGATCCTGAGGCTGATCATGATAGCGGAGGGAGTTCTTCAAGGTGCGTAACTGCAGCTGCAACTGCTGTTATAATCTGATTACTTTCTCTGAATCGATCGATATATATGCTTCTTGGAATGAAGAAAGTAGTGAACTCTTGCATGGAATTTGAACTGAAGGATTTTTTGGGATTGTTGTCCCGTTTATATCATGTGCCACCAACCAATGAGATGGTGGTGTTCATTTTTTTCATAAAAAAATGAATAAATCACATAGAAAAATAGGCAAAGACACCAATATAATTACTGAATTTGCTATCTTTCTGTATTACATGACTTCGATCTGGGCTGCGGTGGACCAGACACGATCAAGAAGACTATGGGACCATGAAACGAACTTTCTTTAATGCGCATAAACATCAAGACTGGTTCATTTTTCTTCTCTCACTTCTGTCTTCTTAATAAGTGAAATGAGTATTGCTACTTATTTTGATGAGTTTGATTATCTTGTTCAGGTTAAAAGACAAATATCATCCAACTAACCTACTCACTATCATAAAACGGTAGGTAGGTTTGCCACTGTGAATTATCCTCTCTCTCTCCATCTATGTATATAAACATCCCTTTTTTTTTGGTTATATACCAAGATGTAAAACATGGTGGCATGCAGGAGGAAGGAAGTGGCAAGGAAGTTGGCAGAGGATTTTAAGCGTGATCTTTGCTGTGATAAGTTGGATATGTAAGAGTTGTTTCTGCATATTTACTTTTTACTCTCAACTATTTGTATTAATCAAGTTACACCAACCTGACCAAGTTTTATGTTTGTAAAAAGAGGTCCTGCTGCTAATCCCAAAGGTGCTGAGGAATCTGATCTCACTGCTGCCCCAAAGGCTCGCCCTGTTTCTTCAGAACCTAGTCGAGTTCGGGTTGACATCACAAGAGCTCAAGCTCTTGTAAAGAAGCTTGATGTGGAAAAAGGAATTCTTAACAACGTCTTATGGGAATCTCATTCAAGTTCAAGTGGTCCGTTCATCACTATCGAGGTTGGAGACACGTCGAGAAGTCTCAAGGGGGTTGAGCTTTTGGACACTCTCTTGACTTATCTGTGGCGCATTCATGGAGTTGATTATTATGGGATGACTGAGGCACCTAATCCTCAAGGCTTCAGGCATGTTAGAGCTGAGGTCAAGGATGTTGGTTCATTTGGTTGTGATTTGGAGTGGGAGAGAAAACTTGATTCTCGTTGGCAAGTGAGGATAGAGAAGGAAGATCCTCTGGAAGTAATGGCTGCAGAGGAGAAGATAGATGCTGCAACTGCTCAAGTGTTGGAGCCACATATCAGCAAAGTGAGTGATGAAAAGCTTGGTTGGAAGTATGGGTGTGAAGCAGAAGATTGTACCAAGTTCTTCCGAGGTCCGGAGTTTGTTCAGAAACATTTGAAGCTGAAACACAGTGAATTTGTGAAGGAACTCACCTCCAAACTGCTTGATGATTTGTATTTTCAGAACTACATGAGGTGAGTGATATATCTATGATGATGATTCATTAATTCCTCTCAACCAAAACTATATGAAGTATCATCATGTGTTTTGCAGTGATAAAAATGGGCCTGGAGGGAAACCTGCCATGCAGCAGCAGCCTCAAGTATGTGTTTTTTGTTGTTGAATTTTTTCATCTTTGTCCCACATGATTTAACTAACAGTGCCCATCTGCAGAGGGAGAAGCGAAGGCCTTATATTAATATAGACTTGGATTCTTTTAGTCATGAGCAAGTTCCTCAACCAGCTGGGTAATGGACTAATGGTGGTCATGGTTTTGATGATGAATGTATTGTTTTTTGTTTATAATAATGCATAGCTTTACACTTTTGTTGATTGGATGCAGACCAATGGATATTTTTGCTCCTGCTCCCCCTGCGCTTGCTATGCAAATGTTGCAACTCCAAGATGGCCATTCCCCATTTCCAGGACACCATCTAGGTGGACCTTCCACATCTGAAAGAGGTTCAGGGTCGGGACGCCTTTCAAGTGAACCTCCCCCGCTTGAAGGAGGGTCCGGGTCAGGGTTGGGGTCGGGGCACCATATAGGTGGGCCTTCCCCAAGAATTGTCTTGCCTCCTCGTAGAGTTGGACGTGATCCTCGGAGTTTGCAAAGGTTGGTGATTTGTTTATTTGAATTTCATGAGTTTTGTAGCCATGATTGTGTTGTGTTGTGTTGCAGGTATGATGATGTAGTAGATGGCCCAGGTGATGATGATATGACAGTTGAAGACTACCGGAGGTTGTAAAGTAAAATAGAAACACTTGATAGTTTTTTGAACTGGTTTTGTGTGTCGGAATCATGGATTTCTAGCTTCTCACTTCTATTCTATCTCACTACTCTTTGCTTCTCTAAAGATTAAACTTAGATTGCTTGATTATTTGTTTCTTCGTAGGAGCAAATATAAAAATTTATATGTTATGATTGCAAACTTTATGTTATTAAGTGCCAGCTTTTCAATTAACTATTCTTTTAAAAATTAATGAATGCAATATCAATTGAGTTTTTAGTCTTAAATTCTATTTTTAAGATAGGTCTAAAGGTTAAAAAAGATGTATGCATTATGGATTTTTAATGCCTAGGTATGAAGTTGCACTAGAAAATCTATATTGGATGTATTAATATCATACACTCTAAAAAGAAAAAGCTATTAGGGAAGTGAGTTTAGTGAGTCGTCTTTTGTTACACATTTCCATGTTTTTTGATGGAGAATGTGATTTGTGCATAATATATTTCAATTGGAATGCTTTTAATTTTGTTTCAAATGCGTTGATTGAATTAATTCATTCTGAAATGAGCTATGCATAAATTGCATTCCAATCGAAATATACAGTTGGACATTGTGAGATCTTCTCGCATAACTTTTTGCTATCCTAGTGTGATAGTTTAGTAGATTTGGAAGTTATGCACCCTACTTATTTCGATAGGAAATTATATCTCATAATTTACTTTTATTAAGATATTTGTTTTCCATTAATAACTTAGTCTTTAAGTGACACGTAACATTGTTTCGGAAGTTAATGTTAACGTGACAATTTTAAATGTATATTTTTAATTTTTTAAATAATTATACAAAATACTTTCTTCATTTTACTAAGTATTAAAATATTTTACAAAGTGTTTGAGATTAAATTTATCGAAATAAATGGAGCTCTTGAAATCGTTACAAGGCAACAAATAACTGTGAGAAAGCAGCAGATGATAATAGCAAATTATGAGAATCAATAATATAAAAGAATATAAATGAAAGTGCAAACGAAATTAAAGTATAAAAAACAGATGTATAAACGCAGGAGAATAACGCGGTTCTGTATATATTCGGACAGAGTTTCACCATAGTTTGATAGCAGGAGAATCGATACAAAATTTGGGGTCTCTACCCTTATTTATAGATGAAGATGGGGGAGGGGGGGCTGGTTAAACCCTAACTATCGGCGGGCTCGTGATCGCCGTGAATCTCGGAACAACCCAAGAATTTTGAGGTTGAGCAGTGGTCGACATCGAGGGCGAGATGGGTTTGACATCAATCATGTGCCTTAGACGCTTTGATGTCATTTGCTTCTAAGCGGGCTTGAGACGTGTGCAGTTTGAGCCGGTTGGGTATGTTTGTAGCTACCATGAGTTTTGTATGAAGCTGAAGCCATGATTGTGTGGTGTTGCATGTACGATGATGATGATGTGACAATTTATGTTTCTTCCCTTCCTGCTGGTCTGGGAATGTGATATAAAATACTTCATTCTTTTTTAAACTAATTTTATCTGTTATGATTGCAAATGTTATGTTATTAATGTTAGATAATCTTGTATATATCTTCAAATATATGATTAGATATATTTGGTTTATAGACATTTTTAGTTTTTAAATATATATAGTTTAGAGATATATTTAGTTTTAGATATATTTGATAGGATATAAATAGATTTTACATTCCTAGTTGATTTAGATTTCTAGTTTATTTTGTCTATATATACCTCATTCCATTCATCAATAATATTCAATTTTTTCCCGTTTATGTATTTCAATCTCCCTACTATTAGCAATTTGTATGCTAGTTTGATGCTCTAGCATCACGTCAGCTTGTCTCTCTATTTGTCTTGCGGCTGCCACAACACGTGGCATCAGAGCCAGGTTTGGTGTTCGATCCAAAGCACTCACGCAACCATCATCTTTGGTGTTTGATCCAAAGTACAACGCAACCATCCGTTTTGGTGTTCGATCCAAAACATCGCAGCAATGGCGTTGGCAAGGCAAGAACAAGCGAATAATAATTGACTCGACCGAGAGATGGAGAATACAGGTAACTTCCCTATTCTCGCTCGTTCAAATTATGGGGATTGGGCAATCCTCATGAAGGTACATCTACAAGCGCAAGGCCGGTGGGATGTAGTTGAGGAAGGACAGGAGACCAACGACATGACAGGCATGCTGTGTCAATGAGTCTCCGAGCAGTACCGCGCGTAGGGAGCGATCGTGTACGAGAAGCCAAAGCGAAGACACGAAGAACGGAGTTCGAAAATCTCACCTTTAAAGAAGGTGAAGGAGTCGAGTCTTTTGGAATACGACTCAGGGCAATCGTCAATGATCTTGAATCATTGGGCGATACTGTAATCGAGCACAAGGCGGTGCTCAAATTCCTCTAAAGTGTTCCACGGCAATACAAATAGATGGCAAAGGCGATTGAAACCTTAGTGGACCTCAAAACCATGACTATTGAAGAGCTGATTGGTCGACTCTTGGTTGTGGAGGAGTACGACGAACTCGATAATGCAGCCCCTGCTGATCGTTTACTTCTCACAGAAGAAGAGTGGCGTGCCCGACAACATCAACATGATCGCGGGCAAAACTCAAAGTTTAGAATCTACAAAAACGCAGCCAAAGGAAGAACGTCAAACGGAGATAAATCAAGATGGTCAAATAATGCGCCTGCAAACAACTTACGCAAGAAAAGAAATTGCAATTATTGTGGAATTGCTGGACATTGGGCCAATGAATGTCGCAAAGCAAGGCGTTATTGTGAACAGCGTGAGCGAACAAATCTCACAAAAGCTGAACCATTTAGAGAAGATGAACTTGCTCTCCTCATGGCGAAAGATTGCTTCAGCCCCAAGCCGGGCTGAAAGAACGCTGCAGTACGGAGACTCAACCCCAAGCCATGCTGAAAGCATGCTACAACAACGAGACTGAAACTCAGGCAGTGCACCTGGACGAACCTCTGATGTACATATCCAGAGATGTTCAATGTGAAGAAATTTGAACTTGGTGCTGGGAGGATTGCTACAGCAACGAGACAACACCAGCTGAAGCTGGAAGGACTGCTGCATCAACTACACAAGTTATATTCCTTGTGTCTAATCAGGATGAGAAAGATGTTGGAGAAGAAAATTGTGTAGTTCTGGGAAGAATGCCACAACAATGCTCCAGCATCGCAGAATGTGTTGTGTTCGATCAGGATCAAGGTGATATTGACAACGAAACAACACCTACACCGAGCAGCCAGACATCCAAAGAACACACACCTGAGGAAGAGCCACAAACACCGAAGCAAACCCCACAAGCAGTCCCACTGCTACTCGACAGTTCTGATTCTGAACCACGTCGATTTCGACATATCAAGGATATATATGATGCCACCGAAGAAATAAGGATTATGGAAGAGGATATTGCTTGTTTTCTGACAGTTGAAGAACTAACAAATATTGATGATGCTCTTGAAAATCCATCATGGAAGCAAGCTATGGAAGAAAAAATAAAAGCAATTGTTGACAACAAAACTTGGCAACTTGCATCGCTTCCAGCCGGTCACAAAGCAATTGGAGTTAAGTGGGTTTTCAAGGTGAAATCCAGCAGACAATATTACAAAATACAAGGCGAGACTAGTCGCAAAAGGGTATGCGCAGCAAGAGGGGTTGGATTATGATGAAGTCTTCGCTCCAGTTGCAAGAATTGAAATGGTATGTCTTCTACTTGCACTCGCTGCACATTATAGATGGGAGGTTCACCACATGGACGTGAATTCAACATTCTTGAATGGAGATTTAATAGAGGAAGTCTACGTCCATCAACCACCAGATTTCATTGATAAAGAGAACAAACACAAGGTTCTCCGACTGCACAAAGCCCTGTATGGATTAAAACAAGCTCCACGAGCTTGGAACTCCAAGTTGGATGCTTCCCTGATTGCTCTAAAATTCATAAGAAGTTCTTATGATCATGTTTTCTATCGAAGATGAAATAATCAATCATATTTGATTATTGGCGTGTATGTGGATGATTTGATCATCACGGGCACAAGTGTTCAAGAAATAATAGGGTTCAAAGCCGAGATGTAGAAAATCTTTAAGATGAGTGATCTTGGACTACTTAGCTATAATTTGGGCATTGAAGTAAGTCAAAAGGATGGGAATATCACATTATGTCAAGGTGTTTATGCTTCGAAGTTACTAGAGAAAGCTGGAATGAAAGGGTGCAATTTATGTCATACACCAATGGAGAATCGACTTTGTCTAAGCAAGAAGGACGATAGCCAAGTTGTGGATGAGACATTATATCGCAGCATCATTGGAGGCCTTCGATATTTGGTAAACACACGTCCAGATATTGAACATGCTGTAGGAATTGCAAGTCGGTTCATGGAGGCACCGATGCTAAAACATTGGGCTGCAGTCAAATAAATTTTGAGATATATTAAAGGAACATTAAGATATGGATGTTGCTACAAGTCAAGAGAAGAAAAGTTAAGTTTAATTAGCTACAACAACAACGATCTTGCTGGAGATATTGATGATCGAAAGAGTACTACAAGTATAATTTTCTTTCTTGGTGGAAACATTGTAACTTGGACATCTCAAAAGCAAAAGGTGGTAGCTCTATCTTCATGTGAAGTGGAGTATGTTGCTGTAGCAACTGCAGCATGTCAAGGAGTTTGGTTAAGCAATTTTATTGATGAAATGCTTGGTTCGAGATTAAAGTTCAAGCTTTATGTGGATAATAAATCGGCCATCGCGTTGAGTAAGAATCCAGTCCATCACGATAGAAATAAGCATATCGATACCAAGTTTCATTACATCCGAGAATGCATTGAAGCGAAGAAGATGGACGTGGAGCATGTAAGCACGAACGATCAACTGACAGATATGTTGACAAAGGCGTTGGGACTAAACAAATTCGTTGAATTGCGACAAGTCATGGGCATCAAGAATATCGATGCAGAGATACGAGATTAAGGGGGTGATTGTCAGATAATCTTGTATATATCTTCAAATATATGATTAGATATATTTGGTTTATAGATATGTTTAGTTTTTAGATATATCTAGTTTAGAGATATACTTAGTTTTAGATATATTTGATAAGATATAGATAGATTTCACATTCCTAGTTGATTTAGATTTCTAGTTTATTTTGTCTATATATACCTTATTCATTCAGCACTAATATTCAAAATTTTCCCGTTTATATATTTCAATCTCCCTACTATCAACAATTTTTATGCTAGTTTGATGCTCTAGCATCACGTCAGCTTATCTCTCTATTTGTCTTGCAACTGCCACTACAATTAAGTGCCAGTTTTTCAATTAACTATTTTTTTGAAAATTAGTGAATGCTTTGTCGATTGAGTTTTTAGTCTTATATTCTGGTTTTTAAAATAATCCTAAAGGTTAAAAGGGTATTATATATGCATATATATTGTTTTATGTCTAGGTGCAAAGTTGCACCACAAAATATGTACTGGGTGTATTAAAATTATGCACTCCTCAAAAAACTACTAGAGAAATACATATCAGTTGAGTTAATCCTGAAGAAATGCTTATTTTTGTTATATATTTCCGCGCATTCTCATCGAAATTTGATTTTGTTCGGAAGAATGAGAATATTTTCTGCGCTATGCACAAATTACATTCCCATCAAAATATATTGGTGAGACCATCTCACATAAGTTTTTGTCATTCCTGTTTGGTAAATTAAGAACTTATATCGATACTTTTTGAGTTGGCCCATGAAGAATAAATCTCATAATTTACCTTTGTTACTATATTTATTCTCCATAAATAACTCAACCAGTAAATTATAGTGTCATTGACTTAGTATCACATCAATGACGTATTGCATTAACATGATATTTTTTAAAATTATGTTTCTTTACCTTTTTTTTTCTTTTGAAATATGAAACATATTCTTTTAAGTGTACTAACATACAAAAACATTATTTACTATTTTGATGTACTTTTTATTTTATTTAAACACATAATACTGTTTCACACTTAATAAAATCTCTAATACTATAAATTAGTTTTGGTATTAAAATTTGATGAGTTATAAATTGCAAAATTTGAAATTTATGGGAATGTCTCAGGTTAGGCACGCCTAAACGGTTTAGGCGGGTTTTATCCATTAACCCAAACCAAATCCATCTAATATACCTTAGTTGGGGATTAATAAATCCTATTTGAGATGGGTGAACCCATTTGGGTATGGATAAAACCTGCCTAAATCGGTTAAGCTTGCCTAACGCAAGTTTTTGCCGAAATTCATTTGTTCACAAAATGTAAATAACAATAACAACTTAATTAACAAATACTTCATTAAAATTCTCAATTATACAGCTTTACATAAAATGTTCAATACAATAATTCAAGTAAAGACTCTCTACGTACTTATTTTTCCCTCTATCCCAGTAGAATAGTTCAGAAGGAGTTTGGCACAATAATTAATGTGAGTAGAGATTGAGAAAAAATATTATTTTATTAGTGATTATGTAATAACTTTCCATTTTAGGTAATAGACAATTAAAAAAGGAAAGAGTGACAATTAAAATAGAACGGAGGGAATAGTAAATTGTAGACTTAAATTGCACTAAATCAAAACTATTGAATAAGCTTTCATCAATCATACAAAATAATTGAATAGATATTCCATTTAAATCCCCAGAAGAATTTTAAAAAACACATAAAAATATAATATAATTCACATAAAGTGGATAGCACATAATTTCTTAGAGTAATAATATGTTGTGCGCTCACCATATGTGAGTTTCCCGTGAGTTACAAAAATATTATATATTTTAATTGGATGGATGAATCATATAGTTCTAAATTATTAAATTAAATTAAATAATAATAAATGAAAATTATAAAAAAATAAATAATTAATTTATTGAAGAACACATGAAAACATATAATTTAGCACACATAAACATAAGGTGGGTAGCATCATTTCTCTAAGTTTGGATATATATATAATTAGAGTTGAATATTATTTGATGCGATGATTAGTATTTTATACAAGGAGGGAAGAAAAGAAAACCAAAAAAAAAAAAAAAAACAATTTCATAGCTGCAGTCTTGATTTTGGAGTGCTATGCTATGCCTATTGATCATATCATTTTTTTCATTCAAGAATTTCTGCTGAATCTTGAAATCTTGGCGCGCATGCCTGCTGCTGATTGACGATAATGGCCCAAGAAAAGAATGTCGATGACAAGCCATCCCATTCCGACCACTCCGACGGCGCATCGCCGCGGCACTGTGAGAGTAGACATCGGAAGCGCGGTATGTGTCGGAGCCACTCTCCACCACCTCCAACAAGGTCGCCGCCTTATAAGCGGAGGAAGGGTGATGATCCTGAGGCTGATCATGATAGCGGAGGGAGTTCTTCAAGGTGCGTAACTGTAACTGCAACTGCTGTTATAATCTGATTAATCTCTCTGAATCGATCGATATATATGCTTCTTGGAATGAAGAAAGTAGTGAACTCTTGCATGGAATTTGAACTGAAGGATTTTTTGGGATTGTTGTCTGGTTTATATCATGCCTTGTGCCACCAACCAATGGGATGGTGTTTTTTTTTCTTCATAAAAAATGAATAAATCACATAGAAAAATAGGCAAAGACACCAATATAATTACTGAATTTGCTATCTTTCTGTATTACATGACTTCGATCTGGGCTGCGGTGGACCAGACACGATCAAGAAGACTATGGGACCATGAAACGAACTTTCTTTAATGCGCATAAACATCAAGACTGGTTCTTTTTTCTTCTCTCACTTCTGTCTTCTTAATAAGTGAAATGAGTATTGCTACTTATTTTGATGAGTTTGATTATCTTGTTCAGGTTAAAAGACAAATATCATCCAACTAACCTACTCACTATCATAAAACGGTAGGTAGGTTTGCCAGTGTGAATTATCCTCTCTCTCTCTCTCCATCTATGTATATAAACATCCCTTTTTTTTGGTTATGCAGGAGGAAGGAAGTGGCAAGGAAGTTGGCAGAGGATTTTAAGCGTGATCTTTGCTGTGATAAGTTGGATATGTAAGAGTTGTTTCTGCATATATATTTACTTTTGACTCTTAACTATTTGTATAAAACAAGTGTTATGAATGTAAAAAGAGGTCCTGCCGCTGATCCCGAACGTGCTGAGGAATCTGATCTCTCTGCTGCCCCAAAGGCTCACCTTGTCTCTTCAGAGCCCATTCGAATTCTGTTTGACATTAGACAAGCTCTAGCTCTTGTAAAGAAGCTTGATGTGGAAAAAGGAATTTCCAACAACGTCTTATGGAAATCTCATGGATGTTCAAGTGGTCCAGTTGGTCCATTCATCACTGTCCAGGTTGTAAACGCGTTGAAATGTCTCAAAGGGGTGGAGCTTTTGGACACTCTCTTGACTTATCTGTGGCGCATTCATGGAGTTGATTATTATGGGATGACTGAGACACCTCAACCTCAAGGTTTCAGGCATGTTAGAGCTGAGGTGAAGTATGATGGTTCATCTTGTAGAGATTTTGAGTGGGAGAATGAACTTGATTCTTTTTGGGAAGAGAGGCAAGAGAATGCAGATGATCCTCTGGTAGCAATGGCTGCGGAGAAGAAGATAGATGCTGCAACTACTGAAGCTTTGAAGCCACATATCAGCAAAGTGAGTGATCATGAAAACCTTGGTTGGAAGTATGGCTGTGAAGTAGAAGGTTGTACCAAGTTCTTCCCAAGTTGGGAGTTTGTTCTGAAACATTTGAAGCTGGAACACAAGGAATTTGTGATGGAACTCACCTCTAAACTGCTTGATGATTTGTATTTTCAGAACTTCATGAAGTGAGTAGCAGTAGCATGCACCATTTTTATATATAGATATATGATGATTCATTATCACTATGTGTTGCAGTGATTTTAATGGGCCTGGAGTGACACCAGCCATGCAGCAACATGATTTAACTAACATTGCCCATCTGCAGAGGGAGAAGCGAAGGCCTTATATTAATATAGACTTGGATTCTTTCAGTGATCATGTTCCTCAAGCAGCTGGGTAATGGTGGTCATGGTTTTGATGATGAATGTATTGTTTTT
>JAPKLW010000091.1:736241-803698 GCA_026898455.1 Plectranthus barbatus
ATGGTTTTGATGATGAATGTATTGTTTTTGTTTATAATAATGCATAGTTTTACACTTTTTGTTGATTTGGGTGCAGACCGATGGATCCTTCTGCTCCTCCTTCCCATTTCAAGGAGGGTCGGAAAGAGGGTCGGGATCAGGATCGAGATCGAGACACCATTCAGGTTGACCTTCCTCGCTTGAAAGAGGGTTTGGACACCGTTTAGGTGGACCTTCCCCAACAATTGCCTTGTCTCCTCGTGGAGTTGCCAAGGTTGGTGATTTGTTTGTTTGAATTCCATGAGTTCTGCATGAAGCTGAAGCCATGGGTGTGTTGTGTTGTGTTGCTCCAGGTGATGATGATGATGATGATATGACAGTTAAAGACTACCGGAGATTGTAAATTCTTGTGAATGTAACGAAACAAACATCTCATATCTTCCTTCATTCCTGGTATTATACTAACTTTTTATTTCTCTACTTCTTACATGTTTTTTTTGCTTGCACAGAAACACTCAAATGCAACATTAAATTTTGATAGATTACTATTTATTACAACTAATCTTAAAAGAATCAACTCATTCAAAACGGAATCAGTGCTTTCCCATACTCACTATTACCAGGAAGATATGAAAGAAATATAATTCTTCAAGTACATGGTAGGATGTTTCATATCAGCAACATGCATGCTTATCATTCTTGAAGTCAGTTGTTTCACAAAAGTGCAGCAACACCATTAATGTATTACTATGACAGCATGTTGTCAAGGCACAATATTGCATCCTTCATTAAATTGCATCAAAGGATTTGTTGTGATTATATATCAAGCTTACTTATCCTCTCTCTCCAGAAAAAGAAAAACGAGTTACCTGTTTCTTTCCAACAAAATTGATACAATTCTCTGGGCTTGTCTGTGCTTTCACTTAGAAGTTGGGTGCCGAAACAGGTCCTGTAAGTCTAGGATATCAGCAAGGACGCCCGCAGCAGTAGTATCGTTGCCTGCTCCAGCACCTTGAATAACCAGCGGTTGTTTGCTGTAGCACCGGCTATATATCTCAAGCTGCAGTTGAAAACACTAATAAGATCTTGGAGAGAAACAAAAGGAAATAGGCATTCAAGTTGATGGAACCTCAGCAGGCTGCCATTGCCTATATAGAAAGAAAATCAAGTGTGGTGTCGTGTAGGGTAGGGCAGTAAATAACCTTTTCCATGGTGTATTTAAACAGATACCGTGCACATAATGCAAAAGAACAGGCCATCCTTATTTAGAATGCAATGGTTTCTGTGTTACATAATTAGGATGCAGTATTAGGGGAAATTTGATGGTACAAGGAATTCCCTTGGGATGTGCATTGTAAGCAGGAAAGAAACAATCCCACACCTTGCAAGGAGTAGACAAGAGAAGGAAGAAGGTACAGAGACATGAATCGATGTCTAGGCAATATCAAGTATACCCTACCTACACCTTGCATACATTCTCATCCATAGAGGAATGGCAGAATGTGTACACTGCCCCAGTTGTACCATCAAAATTACTAATCCAACCAAATAAACCTTATCATATAAAAACATGGTACATAAAGAAAATTTTCCGTAATTATGAATGTGCTAAGAAACGAACTTTGATTATATGCATATTAACTTTATAAATATTATCATATGATATAATGTGCAACTCAAATCGTACAATTTGTATTTAACTAGTCAGGATAGAAGACTTCTTAGTGCAGAAAATGCTTACCACATTATCACTACCCTTCAATCTACCCAGGGCGGAATCTTTTGCAACTTCATGTATGCCAACCTCACACCTACCAGAGGATGCATGCCAAGTTATAAACTGTTAATGTGGGAAAAAAAAAACACTAATATGCTACAACAAATGGATTGATTAGTCACCAGCCTAAGCTATGATAATCAGAATAAAACTGAGAAATAACAGGAGGTATGTAGTATTATTGCAGAGAATTT
Source organism: Plectranthus barbatus (assembly GCA_026898455.1). Lineage (NCBI taxonomy): Eukaryota > Viridiplantae > Streptophyta > Magnoliopsida > Lamiales > Lamiaceae > Plectranthus > Plectranthus barbatus. Next base: position 738,192 of record JAPKLW010000091.1, read on the forward strand.
ATTTGTTTATTCATTTTATTCTTATCCAGCATAAGTACCAAGTACGTAATAGAAAGATACCTTGATTTCTCGATCATACAAACATAGCGCAGAACATTTCCATTTGAAGAAGCACGTTTTATACGTTTTTGGACATCTTCATCAAGCAACGGGAGGCCTTGCTCTAAAAATTCATCTAGGGGCATTTTACCAGGTTCCATTTCCGGTGGATACAAGCTTTCAACCTAGGGAAGACACTTGCACTAAATATCTTATTCTGAAGCAATTTGAAAAAAGTTGCAGTGGCGGAGGCTGATCGCACAAACCAACCTTGATGCTGTCCATCTCAATACGATGTCCAAGAAGTCGTGCGAGGATCAGTGCCTGTGTTAACAGAAAATGGATTGTAAGCACCTTTCAAAGCAAGTATGAAATATATCTGGGTTTAATAGGGTACTGAAAGGCTGTGAAGTGCAGAATGTGTGATGCACCAACTGTGCTCAAGTAACACTATTCTTCCTATCACTATGTGGTATGCAACCAAATCAAAAGGAGCTACAGTACAAATCCATATAAGCCCTATTTACGTGATCTATGAAACAAATGATTATGGCATCTTAAACGGGACACGGAATACGCACTTTCATGGTTCTTGTAAAATACTTGCATGGCGATGCACAGTGCTGAACAAACTTTGTTAGTGCCTATCTTAGTGACTTGACAGCATTGAGCTATAATGATACACAAATATGAAACTAATCATGATAGAAACTCTAGTCATGCCCTTTTAGATGCAACACTAATGGTGAGTCAAGAGTTTCATGCTTTCAACCTCAATAGTAGATCTATCATCAACCTTCTAAATCAACATACTATTTATGGAAATATCTGCTAATTTGAGAAAGTCAACAGACCTTTCTAGCTACATCCATCCCACTTAGATCATCTCGAGGATCTGAGAGAACATATTAATTAACCTTGAAGTCAGAATAGTTCAATCAGATATAAAAATAAATAAAAGAGGTGGTCAACGAAATATAGCATATGAATAAGCAAAACAATTTATACACCAATAGATTGGGAATTCATGAGGATCTATGGAGGCTGTTCAAGAGTAGGGCATGGACACAGATATGTGGAGACAGTCTTAATGCAGCATGATAGTAGCGTACTTGAGCACTCTCAAAATTGTCATGCAACAAGAGCCTCCCATGATACACATAATCGAGTTCCAATTAGACAACCAACCTTCCAAATCACTATAGATGAATTGAACAAAAAATTTACGGTGGCAACATATAGGGATAATATTTAATGCCACGTGAATTCAAAGATCTTAGTTCTCGTGGAAGGATCATGCCAACATCAACACCATGTCTGTGCCAAAGCACAGCAGGTGGTGTGATGACCAGCGCCATTGTGCAATACTCTTTGGTGCAGCCTTCAGTGAACGTGGTGGTGACAGCAAGGTGGCGGTCATGATCCCCTTGTCATTGTGCTGTACTTGAACAAATGTTATAAGAGCTGTGAATTCATATTGCAACTCTGTCCGAATATTTGCCACATTCAAAGGAACTTCAGCCATCTCTACTTCTAACTTTTGTTAGAATATTTTTTGTACAGAATGTAAATAGTTGAGTCATATTTGTATAAATATGTGGTTGGAGTTGATGAAAAACACAACAATATAGTGATTTTTCCCACACATATTTCCGTTCATTATGTTCAAGCCTCACTGGTTTTAGAGGCCATGAGAGGTTGGAGGTCACGGACCAATTGATAGAAGCTAATAGAATCACACACCAAATATGCACAATCAAACTGGAATAAAGAACTGAATAATGCTTCACCAAATAAGAACCCTGTACGACAAAATTCTCAACCCCTAGGGTCCCTCAAGAGAAATCGCTCTTGGCCAATTTGATACTTTACCAAGGCACTGGTTTGAAAATAAATTACAGAAACATTTAAAAGAAAAATTAAAATGGTGCCCCTTGCAAGTCCCAAGCTCAACAAAAAATAACAAACTAAATAAACTACTCATTACTAGGCCATGTGCAGGGATCGCACACGCCGCAAATCTGGTGAATCAATTGTTGATAATCTAGCAAACTATCACCTAACACATAAACCCTAAAATTCACTGAAAAGTAGGCAAAAACATTTGGTGATCATCTTCTGCTTCTATCATGTCAGTGCAGAGTTCTTATATCAACCTAAAGCAAAAGTGCAATCTCTCACTAGAGAATGTGATTGCAGATTTAAAAAACTAAGAGCAAATGTCAGTGTCTGCTTTCAGGCAATGTATCTATTATTTCTAATATCCCCATGCTAGATTACTGTTATGATCAAGTGATACGAACAAGATTCCCCAGCCTTGACAGGATCACACTCCAACAATGACTGGAAGAGTGTTCCTGTTGTATCTTGATGAGTGGCAAAGCTCAGCAAAGCAAAGCTGATGTCATAGTTGTCTTTGTTTACACTGAGACTCGTATATTATGGAAAATAATGATACTATAATTACATTACCAGGTTCAGTGAATCCAAGCTTCTTTGCAGCAGAGACAACTTGGCTAAAGGGTCTTCCACTTTCAACCTCACTCATCACATAGCCCAGAGTACCTTATAATCAGAGACATGAAATGTTTGCCAACCATAACTTTCACTTTAATCATGAATAAGTCAGAAGAAATTAGAAAAGCCTACAGTCTAAACATGAAAATGTTATATTGGTTGAGTATGGAAAGAATAAAGCAAATACCACTCAAGCTTCCAACAATACGATTAACTGTGTCTCCTGATGAAAGCATTCGATTTATAGTTGATATGACAGGAAGACCAGCACCAACCTAACAAGAATGAAAAGTAAGTTATGCTTTACAGCTTCCCACAGAGCTGATACATAACAAGATTGAAACTTTAGCGATTAATACAAGAAATAACAGGAATAAGATCATTTATATGTTGATGAAACTTGAGTGTTTAGAAATATATAACACTTCAAGCACCTCATTTTGAAGGTTCCTGAAATAAAGCTAAGCAATAATATATAGAAAAATAATAGACTAATTGCTTGCCTAAAACAGATACTGGAATTTGGAATTTAACTCCACTGAATCATTTGCTCGGAAACTTAATATAGCATATTTAAAAAAAATCAAGGATAAACTTTAAGAACAATAAGGAAAGCAAGAAGTCACTGCATAACATTCACAGAATAAAGAATCTACCATTTCAATGAAAGGTAGAACCAACGAGAGAAGAGATTTGATAATGGTAGTTATTGACTTGAAACATCTCAATATTAAATTCACCAAAATTTGTAGCTCCAGTCCAATATGTGAAATTGGTACTAATAGCCCAAAGAACTTAATAACACTTACAGTAGACTCGTGTCTAATCCGTCTAGGCTGTGCGACCAATTTGTCATAATATTCCTGCACGACAAATAAGAAAAGCACTGATATTTTTAATAATCAAGCAGACTGCTTCGTTGCTAATTGAAGATACTAGCAAAAATTATGAAGATAAAGAAATACCAAATGCGGAAAAGCTTGATATTACTAAAATAGCAATCTATTACAATCATGATATCAACATACTAGCAAAATTTCTTTTATCTTCTTCCCGAAATCAATTCATGATATAGAAATAGCTAATGCAGAAAACAGAGCAAAATTAAGATACCTGCGAAGAAGTAAGAGGTTTCTTGTTCGCCAACACTGCACAGCCAGCCAAATTGACCACTTGACTCAGAAGCCCAATAGTTTCAGAGCTGGCTGAGCAGTCAACTAGTGTCAGTCCTGTCAAAACAGACATGACCACATAGTCAAAATATAGTAATGGAATGTGTTTCCAAGTCCAGATGACTATGTTATGAATTCCCATCAGCTTCTGAAAGGAAAAAAAAAACACAAGTAAAAAAGGAAATGACTGTTAGATTAGACAACATATTACCAAGGATTTCTTTAAGATGTTAAGAATAAAGCCATAAACCACAAAAAAACAATAATGTCATAAACCACCCGAACAATCTCCTGCGATTATAAACACAAAACTCATGGCATTGCTAGTTGTTCGGTTTATGAACGTTACTATATACACTAATCAATCGGAAAATTGTACCCAAATCATGTTGGTGTTTAGAAAAGCTGCCTAACTGTTATAAGAAAATAACTATAAGAAGAGCTGTGATCAAATCAAGTGCATAAACATAAAGATTGAACTATATCCTACCACTTGAATCACGGAGAGCAGCAGCAACATCAATCACTTTCCTCTCAATTTCTTCGCCGGAATAGATTTGACATTCACCTTCAATTTCGCAAAAACGCCAATAACCCTCGTCAAAACATCAATGGCGCAGTCTGAAAGATAACAAACAACTAAAAGGAACTAACCAATATCAGCAAGGTTGAGAAAAGAAGATCCATTGGACTTAATCTCGCAAAGTTGCAGCAAAAAATCATCATGAAATTCGGAGGTCAACACATCCGGTATAGCCACCAGAGATTTGCTGTCGCACACTCCCACCACCCTTAACCTCACCCCCTGCAACATTCACCCCAAGTATACAAACACACATTTAGCAAATGTTCTTTATCTGCTGCACTATTCCATTATCTATTCGCTAACAATTACACACCTAAATGTGATGTGTAATCTCATCAGGTGGTATTTGAGAAATGATTGAATGCGAAAAAGAAAACGAGGAAACCTGCTGGGAGTGGAGGGGGCGGCAGGTGATGACGTGGTGGAGGAGCTGGCGGCCGACGCCGCCGCAACCCATCAGCAGCAACGGAATGCTGACCATTCTCGAACCACCCAGGTTTATTTTCTCTCCCCTGTTTATCTGAATTCTTCGATCAACTGGGTCTAGCAATTTGTAGGAGTTCGATTCCGATGTTTGAACTGTTCTTCAAGTTCGACTGAGATGACTAGTGAATCATCATTGATGAACGGCCATTTTTTTTTCAGATTCAGGAGCTCTGTGTTGGCTCTAATTACGTTTTTGACCCCAGAGTATTAAACTACCGACTTTTAGAGTTAAAATATTAGCAAAAACTTGAGTTATGCTTAGGCCGGTTTTATCCTACCCAAATGGGTTAACCCATCTCAAATAGAATTTATTAATCTCAATTAGAATATATTATATGGGTTTAGACTTGGGTTAATGGATAAAATTCGCCTAAATCGTTTAGGCCTGCGCCTGCCTAACCTAAGACCTTCCCTAAAATATTTTTTTAAAAAAATTGTGGAGTAGTTTCAAAAATAAGATTTTGTTTCAATTTTCATGATTTAATCTTAAGTAACAGATATTTATGATACGAGATGCATCATTAAAGATAAGGATAGGGAAAAATATCGAAATATTAAATATATCGTATCGAAAAATATTGAAATTATCGAATTTTTTGTATACCGTAATTTTTTGTAATGGTATGACCTTTACGGTATACCGGTATATACCGTACCTGTTGAAGTTCGATTTATCGGGATAAACAGAACTCTTGAAATTAATTAAAGGACAACAAGTCGCAATCGAAGAGATAATTGGTAAACATAGAATAAAAGAGAATTATAACGAAAATCAAAGAAAAGCAAACGAATGAGCAGGATAAAATGCGTATTTAGATTATCAATTCTAGAGAGATTCCGACAGCGTTACAACGTGAGTTTTTAGAGAGCAAAAAGATCTCGAAAATCAAGTTTTCTGCCCCTATCTATAGACAGATAAGGGAGAGAACATTTAACCTAACCCTAGCTATAAGCGAGCTTGTGCTAGCTGCGAATTTTGGAGCGGCTCCGGGTTTTTCGGGATCGGTTAGGATTTTCAACGGTTGTGCGACACAAGGCTTTCTAGGGCTTTGCATCCTCCTCGCCACCGACCCATAATTGTGGTCGGTGTTGAGGAGCTTGGGGGGTCGGTGTCGATCTCTGGACTTAGGCAATTCCGAGTCTTCTTTCATTTCTGGTGGCTATCAACTTCGGGACGGCGGTTATTTGGGTCGTAGAGCGTAGTGGGCCTGGGTCTTGTGGGTCTGGCCCCAACAGTACCAAAAATATAATAAAATATTTAGTTTTAAATTTTATTTTAAAACAATAAATTAAAAATAAAATATTATCTTATCTCTTCACCTAACAATATTATTGATATAAACATATTCTGGAGTAGATATCAACTAAAAAATCGTAAAAATCAAAGTACATAAAAAATTATCAATATATTAATGGTATACCGAAAGAATTATAAAATAAATGGTATATAAATTATGTTATACCAAAATTATATTGAAATCATTAAAAAAAACTCGATATGCCGGAGTAATGATATATAAACTAACCCATATCGAAAATTAAGGTATGGTAACAATATGATTTTTTCTCATACTGCAAATTTTGATAAAGTATGAGATATGGAAGAAAAAAGTCCGATATACCGTACTCAATCATAAATAGAGTGATAAATGAATCAAAATTGTGTACCTATGAGTATTCAAATTCTAACTTAGTAAAAGACTGTTCAAGTTCATTATCGAACTAATTAAATATGAGAGTGATAGTATTTAACTTTTGAGCTAGTTTTTTTGCTAAATATTAAAATTGTTAATTTTATACAATTATATTTTATAATTTAATAATTGTAAGTACGATATTTTTTTTATTCTGTAAAAATATCTAATTAGAACATAAATGTGATATTTTTTGGTATAAAAATAATTTATTCTTTAAAATAAATGCTAAATGTAATCTAAATTTAAATACTTCATTTAAGTTCACAAATTTTGAAATATTTGGGGAGAAAAAAAAAAGGAGTTTTATCGATTCAGGACCCGAAAGATAATTTAATTGTTTAATTGTCAATTTAGGACTCGAAATATTAATTGTCAATTCAGGACTTGAAAGATCACAAAAACTCCCAATCCATGACCCGAAAGATCACATAATTCTCAAAAAAAAAAAAAAAAAGTTAAAAGCTCAATTTAGTGACAAATTTTAAATTTTTTTATAGTGAGACTCATTATATTCTACATAATGAAAAATTAAAAGTTAAATAAAATGAAAAAAAATATATAAAATAAAATCGGTTCCTTTTCATCCCCAACTTTCTCTTACCACAGTTATTATATTCTTTAACCCTTGTCTTGTTTATTAAAGAAGGGTAAGGAAGAAAAAAAATTCACATATAAGGACTAGAATCCTCATGTCAGTTTGTTCCAAATTTATAAAAGTTAACAAATAGCGTAAGTTTTATAGTGGTGTCTCAATTGATTGTTTTGTTCATCAGTTGGTTCTTAGAAAACTGTTGAGTTGCTTTGTTTTTATATTAGCCGATTCAAAATATACACCAATAACTTAGTAAGTTGTATGTAAAACAAGAATTAAGCAAATAGGTAAATAAACAGATAAGTAAATGATACTATGATATTATAGTGGTTTGTATGACAAAAGATTCTACGTCCACTAATTGATTTATTAGATCCAAAATTCACTAGATCATAATTAAATGTACAGGTAAATCCGAATTCTTCCAATTGCAGAAAACTCTTATCTAATCCGACTTTCAGACAACTTCACCAATGAGCTTTACCTCAAACATAGTGCCGCTAGGCTGTCTGGCTGACTTCAAACTAAAAATCTTTACCACGAACGCATTGCTAGCCTTGAGAGTTGGACAGATAGTGAGTTCTTCGCATAACTTTGAATTGATTGAATGTATGGGTGACTTCTATAAATAATTAAGAAAGCCTTCTCGAATTTAGTATATCGGATATATGCTAAACTCTGGTAGTCTCAGACTTCTAGATAGCGTGAAAGTATCGTCAAACAAACATACGGTGAGAGAGAGAAAGCTTTTATAGTATTAATTGGTAGATCAACGATCAATACCACTTGAATCTTCTTGGTCATTTATTATGTCCTGTTAATTATCTAATTATAGATATATAACATTATCGTTGAAATAGATCCGTTGTTGTAAGGATAATTTGGATTGAATCACTTGATCACTTGGCATGCTAACATTCATACGAAAAATGTACTACCATGAATCTCTGATGATGTAACGTATTGAGTGACGCAAGGCGTCACTTGTAGATCAAGTCAACCAAGCTTGTAAGCCAAACTATTGTTTTGATGTTCATCGGACTTTTCTCAACTTCTGGTTCCTTTCCTCTTCAACATTCAGTTGGTCCTTCTCTTAGCCTTCTTCTTACAACTACGCTAATTGAAGTTGTTGACTTGAAGTTGTGGTTCTATTCTTCTTATAACAAACCAACGAGTCATTTATGTATTGCAATCGAACTTTATCACTTTGATTCTTAGAGCTTCCCCAACTGATACCCAAAACGCATCGCAAAACCCAAATTCTCCCCAACCGATACCCAAACGCAAACGCAACATGAGTTTGCAGTATTCTCTCTCAAGAATTACTGCATATTTGCAGTGTTACTATTCCTTACTGCATTTTTTATTTAATTGCACTTTAGCCCCTATAAATCTCTAAATTTGGCATTTATAGATTTTATTTTATCTTTATTTTGTTTGTTCTAGTAATATATATATATATATTATTTAATTATATTATATTATATAAATAAGCATTAACATATATATAATCTTAATATCATGTTTTTTTAATTTCTTTATTATTTAAATAATTTTAATAAATTATAAATTTATAGTTTAAATAAATTTTCAATTAATAAATACATAATCAATAATATTTCGTATTTCTAATAATTAATTATCTTGTAATAATTTTTTTTTAATTAATAAAGGGTTCAATTACGAATTTGTTAAAGATATTGATAGTATTTGAAAACTTTTTATAAAAAGAATATATATACTGAAAATATTCTTTTGAGTTTAAGTTTAGTGCTTTTGGTTGGAGAAGAATTGTGTTTGATGTGATATTTACTGCATATTTTGTTTGAGTTTGAGTTTTTTGATTGGAGATGATCTTAGTATTGTGAAGTCTCCTGTTGGCAGGTCCTAAACTATTACGATACTTAGTACCTAATATGTACATTGTACATTTAATTGAACTAAATTAATTCTATACAATTTAACTTGACCGAAAGTTATGACATTTCATCAAAGTAGTACATATTCTTAACACTGTCCCTTAGTCATGTCCCAACTTAATACCTAGTTTGAATTAATTTAGGTACACCCTAAATCACAACTGTTCATTGTTCATTACAAAATTAATTTTGGTGATGCAACTAAGCAAATCATGTGAGAAAATAATTTTAAATCATCACACAATAAAAATGGTAAAAATCAAATTTATTATTGTTCACTGAAATAAGTCATCTCACGAAGCCCATACAAACTGCTAACCAAATAATAATTCTCCTACATTCTACCAACGATAACTCTTAACTTAAAATAAGCAAATTTTAAAATCCTAAGAAAAGCCCATGCATAACACAATCCACAATTAATAGTATTTACCAAACTTAACAATTACCCTAATAATAAAAATTCAATGGAAATGTGTGACCGGTTATGACCCAACTATTTAATAAAATATTCATTTTTTATTCATCCCCTACATAACTTTCAACCTATTATTATTTAATACTCCCATCAGTGACCTAATCCAACCTAACTTTTTAATTAAAATATTATTTTATCTTCATTCCAATATCATATAAAAAATTAAAAGATATTCAAATTCATAATTATTATGTACTATAAATTCGTATTTTACTTGATAAATAAAAATAATGACAATAATACAAAATAAAATTTAAAATTAGATATACACGGACTATAAATTAGACATGTTACACTTTTGTTTATTATTTTTTCCATGAATTTATTTTAATAGTTATTTTGAATATATAAAATATAAAAGATATTTAGAAAAAGTGGCACAATGCCACGTGTTTAAATTTGCAGAAAAAAAAGGAGGGGCGCCACTATGCTGCAGGCCGCCAATATTTCTACTAACAACCCAACACAACCTAACTTAATAATAAAATATTATTTTCTCTCTCTTCCACCTACACAACCCACAACCCAACTTAATTTCTACTCTAGTAATGATATCCACCCAACCTAAATTATATAATATTTTATAATAATATTTCAATATGTATTATTTATAATTCTTTTTAATTATATATTTATATATAATATATAACTATAATAAAAATTACATACTCTTAAAAATTTAATATTTGACTTGATAATAAAATAAAAATTGCAAGAGTTCAAATAGAAATTAAACATAATACAACGAGTTACAAATACAAATGCAAACTACTAAAGTGATAATACAAAATAAATTTAAATTACATATTTAATTTTGAGTTCCAAATTTTTCCCAAATGTGCTCAATCAAGTCATGTTTAAGGGTCTGATGAGCTTCTCTATTGCGAAGTTCATTCCTATTAATCATATAAGAGGACAAACTCGAGATGCGTTGTGTAGAGTAGTTTAGGGATTCAACATTTTCACCTTGCACTCCTGTAGGTATATCCATAAGAAATTCTCTGGGATCATGATAGTTTTGGTATGTATGTCGTTCATCTTTTACTATCATAGTTTTGGGAGATAGGATAATCTTGTTGGCTTGGATAATTTTGGGAATTGAAGAAGTAATTGGGATCATTTGGATTCATAACTAGATATTAGAAGGAAGAAACACTAGAGAAAATAGAAGTTGAGTTTGTGAATGAAAATGTATGAATATTAGGCTCATTTTATAGAGAAAAAAAAATATGAATTTTGATATAATTTATTATTATTAATTTTAATTATTTATTAATAATATATATAAAATTACTAATTATCCAAAAAAATATGAGCATCCAATCACATGCTGCCACTTGGCAGCATGAGATTGAATGCCCTTGGATTGTGCAGCAGCCTTGAGTCGTGCACTGTAGCATCATTAAATTTTTATTTTTTTTTAATGAAATGTTCTTTGTCCTTTGCTATGACTCTCTCCTTACGAGAAAGCCTAAGTCATACAAAATCTCTCCAAATTTAATTTTTTAATAATTTAATGTGTTTGTCGTTTTCTATTGCCCACATTGCTAGGTCACCAGTGTCACCAAGGACACTGAATTGAAAAATAAAATTACTTAAATAACCACTTTACGTATCTCGCGAGTAAATATTTGTTATGGCGCTGCAGCCTCATGGTATCTTCGCTCTGTATCGATTACGTTCCCACCTGAAACATGCGAAGAATAATATTTTAATATAGATTATAAAAATATAATAATAAATTAAATAGTATTTTTAATGTATTTAAATAAGGAGACTTGGTCCATTAGATAAAGTTGAAGCTAGCTTTATAAGAACACTATATATAAAAATATATATTATTTTTAGTTTCCTATATTATTTAAACTATATAATTTCTTAGAATTATTTATTTTTCCATCGACCCAAATTCATCACCCTGCGCAGTTACTCCGCCGCCTTCGCTTGCTCCTCGCGGCATCCCCATATTTTTCTTTACCTTTTGCTCCGCAAAGGGATAAAATTTGTTGGTTTTCGAGGATTCCTCGCGCTAAACCCTAATTCCACTTCTATTTCTCTTTTCATTATATCTCAATTACACGGTCATTTGTTTTGAAGATTCAGTAAACCCAAGTTCGGGTTAAACGGAATGGCGATAGCGGCTCCGGGGCAGCTAAACGTTACCGAAGTGCCGGCTTGGGGTTCTCGAAGCGTCGACTGCTTCGAGAAACTGGAGCAGATTGGGGAAGGAACTTATGGGTATTTTATACTTCCTACATATCATTTGGAATTCGTGCTGCAATTATATGCTAGTTGGATAGATTACAATGGAGTCCTATTTCGAACTCTACTGAGAAGAATTGGCGTGAAGAATTAGCCTTTCATGTTGTTTAGCTCTCATGACTGGTCTATTATATATGCTCAAGTTAGTATTTGGTAAATTGGATGCCTTTAAACTTGCTATGTGGCATACTGTTTAGATGACATGTCCTGTAATGTGAATTTATTGCCCCATTTGATGTGCAATGAAATTTATGGATTTATTTTATGCAAAAAATGCATTGAGCATGATGGTCATTTGTGCAAAATCATGTTGAGCTACAAAACATTATGAGTCTGGGTTTTTACTTCTTCTACTAAAGCTGAAATTTGGTCATGCAGCCAAGTTTACATGGCAAGAGAAATCGAAACTGGGGAGATTGTTGCTTTGAAGAAGATAAGAATGGACAACGAAAGAGAAGGAGTAAGCTTTTCAGCTTGGTCTTTAATGGTTCCCATTATTGTTTCTGTTTAAAATGATACAGTTATTAAGTTTCACCATAAAGGTTTGCGTGTCCTTCTTACATGAACCCTGCAAGGGTTTCACGTAGTTTGAGCAGTTCTTACCGGATAAATTCTCCCGGTTGTGCCTTATAAAAAAACTAGCAAGTTGATGGATTATTACACTGATAATAGAAGATCTCTCTATCTGGTGTGATGAAAGCTACAAACAAGAAAGATAAAGAACAATAGGAAAAAGATAGAATTGAATATTAGTACGCGCATATCTATGATGCATTTGATACAGCTCTATAATCAAAGTGATCCATATCTCTTCCATTCAGGAAAAGATAAAATTAGGATCTATCAGTAAATGTTCAAAATGCCTCCTTTCTCTATTTGGAGGAGTGCCACTGCTAGGGTAATGCCCTTTGAGATGCGTTGGGCAAAAGCAAGCAATTTTTTCATGGCGGAAGTTCATAAAGGAATTGATAGGGCACATCACTTTAGGCCAAGGATGAGGTGGTTAATCCACAAGCACAACTTTTATTGGTTGAGTATGGAGAAGTGTTGTTTGAGTATGCAAAGGGTTGTGAAGCTTGCCAGAAGCATGGTCCGATTCAACAGTAGGTAAGCAATATGACTAGACTAGGAGTAGGAGGCACATGTGTTTTTTATAGCGGTCATGATAACAATAGGAGTGGGAGGGGAAGTAGAGGAAACATCTAATTTTACATTAGAAGAGGATTTAGGTCGCCGATGAAGAAATTTTGCTCCTTCACACATGTGGTGTTCATTTTCTTTTTTGCTAAGAAGCCTTGACATTGTACGCCATAGCTTGAATTGTGATCAGCACAATGCTTTGAAAAGTCCGATTCCTTCGAAGACTTTGGTTGAATATTTCAATTGGATCCAATGCATATTATGCACTTTGTACATTCACTCCCTGAAATTGAAAGAGAGCCTAGTGAGGCAAACTATAACTCACTCACTTTGTTCCGACCTCTCCCTCCACTAGTAGTTAGGACATGTTATAGTATATGTTACCACTTCCACCTCTCAACAAAGGGGGGGGGGGGGGGTTGCCCTTCTGCACCTTCTTTTCTCCTCATTCATATAATCTTACCCACGACCTTGTGCTCCTGGTAGCTATAATTGTAGTAACGATTGTTGCATGGGCTCGCTTGAAATCTGAAATCAAGCATACATCTACAACTAAATTGAGGAAATAAATTGGGATGCGTATTGATTGTTGACTTGCCACACCACTCACGTAACTAAGAGGTTATCACTCAAGCTCCCACGTAAGGGCCTTGATTGTTTGCTTACTGGATCATGGATTGATCATAGGATGTACCAGTGGTACTAACACCCAATAATTTTGATTAATTTTTCTACCTAATAAAAACTACGAGGTAGTATGCTATATATCTGTAGACTACAACAAATGCCTCAAATGATTATGGGTGATCACGAGCCGAGTATGGCCATACTCGAGCTCAACTCGAAATTTCTAAGCTCGAGCTCAAATTTTCAAGCTCGAGCTGGACTCTAGGTCAAACTCATCAAGCTCGACGTGGCTCAATTTTTCAATTTTAATAAAAAATTTATATTATTTATTATTAAATAATTAATTTAAGATTAAGATTAAAATTATATTAAGCTCGATAAGGCTCGTGAGCCTGTCGAATTGAGTATCTTAAAGCTCGAGTTCGAGCTTGACAACTACTCGAATAGCTCGAGCTCGGCTCGATTACTATCGAGTCGATTTCAAGTTTTTTCGAGCCGATCCGAGTAGCTCGCGAGGCATCTTGACTCATGCTCACCCCTACAAGTGATCTACAGATCACACATCGGAGTGTATGTTTCACATCTAAAGCGGCGATAAAAATGCCTATAGTCTTATATACGATATTCTTTCTTATAGGGTGGGTCCATATAGGAGACTGCACCCCTCCCTACCCTCGATTGTTCCACATCACCATGAACCGAGGTAAAGCTTTATCCATGATGGCCATATACAAGCCCATATAAAATCCATTCCACACAAGCCAGCCTCCCTAAGTTTGTTGGCACTGTAGCAAGGGACTATAACGTTCAGTAAGTAAACACAATAAATAGGCGCTTGGGGAGGGGGAGCAATCTCCTTCCCTTCCTTTGGAGAGTTACGAGTCGCTGCTGCTGAAGGACTTTCTTTTGCTGATGATGTGGTATGTGTTGATTTTGCAACTTTTGCAGAACTAAGATTCCTTCTAATCGCTGCTGTTGCTGCTGCTTTTCTTAATAAGAGGAGTTGGGGTAAAAATTTAACTTGTTTTGTTCAGAATCTCCTCCCTAATGCTCCATTTGTTGTTTAAGGGTTTGCTGTGGTTCAATGCTTTGCTTAGGCACTAGGCTACCCTTTTCCAAAAGTTGTGGGATCATCTACCACTAGTCTTCGGTTGGAGGGGCTTTATTGCACAAAAATGCTGGGATGCGGACTCTTGAGAAGCCTAACGGATGTTAGATTCAATCTCATATAGATGTGGATATTTTACAATTCTTGTAAAACATCTACATCTTCTACATCGTAATGTAGTGAATTTGAGATGTCTTGGATCTAAACAATCATGAAGTGTAAAATTAGGTACAAATCTGTTAAATTACCTTTTTGTAACGATGGTTAGGTTTGTCTTGTCATAAAATTAAGGTGCCTATTTCAGCCATGCAGTAAGTGTTTTTAGTGTTCTAGTTTGTACCTCCTTCCTCTCCTATTTGCTTTAGTGTAATAAGGAAACTAATGCCGGAGCCTTTTTTCTCCTTGGATCACTAATGAAATCACCCCCCTTACCTTAATGGTAGTTGTTACACTATTTTATGTGTAGCTTGCTAGCTTGTTATATTGTTTTATAATGAACTTTATATCTTGCTTCCTCACAGTGATAGAGATAGATTGACGAACCCAAATGGGAGACAAATTTTAGAACAAAATGTGTTAACTCATGATTGACTTATATATGCATAGTACTCTAAGATAAGAATTGAAGTTCGTTTATATGGTATGAGAAAGACTATTTGTAATGAGCGAGACTAAAGTCACTTTTCAACTACATGAAGTGGTCTGGAGAACTCGGGAGATTGTGAGTGCCATCCAATTTGCTACATGGATGATCCACTTAATGTGTTGTTAACTTCAATCACAATCGATTAGCTGAAATGGTTGTGCAAAGTTATTTTGTTGATACGGGTAACACACTTATTGTAGTAAGAATTTTGTGTCATCTAATTTGTAGTGCATGATGATATTACTTATAAAGTGATGACCCTATAAGTGTTTTAAATTTATCAAGTTCAAATTAAAGAAATTGAGTACTATTACGTCTGACTATTGATGATGCTACAAATAGACTTTGTGCAATTGTTGCAAAAATGGGGGAACTGCAAAATGATATTCAAGAGCACCGTATAGTGCAAAACTTCCTTTTTGAATAAGTGTTTGAGCATGAATAGATCTTCAAGAGCGTGCATTCACAGTTCTAGAGTGTGCATAGAGGGCTTAAAGAAGAGGCAAAAAGTGTTGAAAGTGGAGTAAAAAAAATCTGTGCATGCTGTCATCCATGGTCGCTGGGATTTTAGATTAAGGTGTCCATCGATTCTTCTATTAGTAGAAATTCTAAAAGTAGTGACTTTTTTTTTGTCTATTTGTTTAAGGCTATTCTTTGACTTCTTTATGTTTCTCAAATAATTAATGTAGCTAGCTTTATTTTTTTCGAAGTGCTTGTAAAGACATATGTGGTTATTTATGTAATGCAGTACTTTATAGAAAAGCAAAATAACTTTTGGACATACTTCATTTTCTTTTCTTAATCGGACACATTTGACAAGGATTTAAATGCGAAAGTAGCCTAGATTTAAATGCGAAAGTAGAACTTGGTCAAGATTTTATGAATTAAAAGGATTTAAAGTATCGTGTAGGAAAAACATTTATCTAAAAGATTTATTCATTACTACTGCATAAAGCACTAAATTATATAAACAATGATATATGCTTTTACTAGCGATTTAAAAGCATTATGCTAACTATTTTAAGGATTTAAAAAACTTAAAGAAGTCAAATGACATGCCTTAACAAACAGGCAGAAAACAAAGTTACTACTTTTTTGAATTTCTTCTAATAGAAGAGTTCATGCACTTTTGTATTCGATTAGATCGTTTGTGACAACACGCACAATCAGCTCTCTTCGCAACATTTGTTGCCTCCTCTTCAAACCTTATGTGTCCTCTCCCATAATCTCAATGCATATTTTTTCCTTAATGGGTCTATTCTTGTTCTACCACTTGTACAAAAAAAAAAAGATGCTCTATAGTGCTCTTGAATTTCATTTTGCAGGTGCCCCATTTTCATAGTAATTGCATAAAGCCTGTATGTAGTAACATCCTTAGCTATATGTGCTAGTACTCAATTAATTTCTTAGATTTGAAGTTGATGAAGTGAAACACTTATGTACACTTTATTCGATTTGTAGTGGTAGAGTGATATCATCATGCTAATTTGATGTTAGGCACACTTCTGACTACTATTAGAACATTGCGTGTATGAATAAACAAATTTTGTAGAAATGTTCACCTAATCGATCATGGTGAAATAAAAAATAAATTCAACGGAACATTCACGTCATGAATTGGATGACACAAAATGCTAGCTATTCATCAACACTACTTTTTTGCAGTTGAAAACTACTTGTTTAATTAAAAATTGGCTCGCTATCACTATAAAGGTTATTCTCTTTCTTTTGATACATATTTTGGCCTCAATCTTGTTTAATACTTTAGTATCAATGTGATTCGTTTTCTATTCCTGTATGTATGGGTTTGCATAACAATATCATCATGATCAATTAATGGCACTTGGTCCGAAAGTCTTCTTGCCTATCTCAATTGCTCTCTGTTTCATATATAAACAAATCAAAGAACCCAATGGATCCTACTGAACTTGATTCTTTCTTTAGATCGGTTATCGAATTGGGACTTGGATTAACGAAGAATTGATAGATTTTTTAAGGTATGAAGCAGTGTAAAGGAAGGTCGGGATTCATGAAAGAATTAGGCAAAGTGTTTGTTCCTAATTTGCTTAATATAAAATTCATCACAAAGGTGACTAGATGAAGAATACGAAGAAAAGGTCTTGCATGATGCCATTTGGGCTGCTACATAAATTGTCTTTTTGCGATCTTCGAACAAAGTGTTGTGATTTTTGCTTTTTCCAACTATAGTTAGAGGGAAATTTACCATGGACATAATGGGAAAGAATGGAAGTGGGAATGTGGGATTATGTCTACTTCTCCACACGAAAGCAATATTTGGCGTGAAAATCCATGATATATTGAAAGCTAAAAGGCCAGTGATGCCTTAGCCCTTGGAATGTAGTTCTAAATTTTTGTGCACTGTTGGATGCTTTCTATGAATAGAATAAGAAGAGGAGTTAACCAAAAAGAAAGTTCACCAGAAGTAACAACCACCAAGTTAGGTATAGTAATGAAACCCTTCGATCACCAATTGTTTGAAAACTATCTTTGGGGGCTTCTGCTTTACATAAGGCAAATTAGTAAAAAGTCTTATATATTTTGATATGATCACGAGTTCTGTGTTGCGATCACCTCATATTGATAAAAAGTCCAAAGAACAATTTTAAATGAACATTAGAAACAATTTTTGGTCAGAAAGGCATGAATTGCGTTAGGTCTTTCTATTAAAATGACGTGCAACTCGACAGACATAAAACTTCGTGGTCAAGGCAAAATGATTGCCATGCTCCTACTCCACCATGCTAACTCTTTATTTTACCTTACCTCAAGAAGAAAGATGGGGCGTTAAGTGTGGGAAATGATGCAGAGAGTGTTTGATACAACAACTTTCTCCATCTTTGGTTGCTATATTTTGAGCTTGCTCCTAAAAATTGGCTGCCCTGGAGTTGGGGGTTCTTGTCTTATCGGTTGGCAGGTTGCTATATTTCGGACTTGCTCCTAAAAATGGGCTGCCCAGGAGTTTAGGGTTTTGTCTTCGTGTTAGGTTTGTTGGGAGGCCCCATTTAAAAAAGCAAAACAAAAAATTGATTAACTAATAGTTCATCAGTGAAGAATGGACTCACTAAGCCAAAGATCATGAACTGGAATTATATCAATTTGAATAGTTTTTGTCTCATATATCAATAGGGTTGATTCTCCATTCATAGCCTTATTTGGACTTCTATTCCACCCTCTGCAATTAATCGGCACCTCATTTTTCTTGTCTATAGATTCCTTTTGTGCTCTGTGTTCCCACTTCCCAGTCCCATGCATTTCATTGCTCCCTTGTAGTCCCAAGTATTTTGTAGATACCCTTGCAGTCTGCTTAACAGCAATCTTCTTATCTTTCTTTCATCTATTTCAGTGAAAAAACAAAGAACTCATGAACAAAGAAAACAAAGAGTTATTTGTTATAAGAAGATATATCAATAAACCATTCTTTTAGTTAAATTCGTGGGATTCCTCGCTTACACTTCTGGTCAGCTCTTTCCTTGACTGGAGTGATGGAAGATGGCTGCGTCTATCAACCTATCAATAAGGGAGGTATGCTGACCTTTTTTCCAATTGGACCAATACTTCTCAATCCATAGTTGAGCTGTCAGCGGAAAAAAAGGCCCAAGGGTCAGAGATGCTATCAGTCACTTTTCGAGCAAGGCTCCTTTCTCAAAGCTTGTGCCGTACTTGCTTTCTCTGTATTATAGACGCAGTCTTCCCATTAACTTTACTTACTTTGGGGCTCTCCCTCTAATTCTTACCGCGCAAATGAATTTTTCTCCAGCTTCCTTTGAAGTCATTATGCAGGCGTTTATGCCTAGAACTTTGTTTGACATTAGACCTGCTTGCACCTATTACTCTATTGCTTTTAATAGATCTATTGAGTCAAGTTCATCTGTGCAGGCAATATTCTGTTTTATCTGGAAAATGCAATTAGGTGTTTGGGGCAATATAAGTGATCAAGGGGTAGTAGCTCATATAATGGGAGGAATCTTCGTGCCGAGTTCTTTTTTTTAATAATGGGTGGCTCTGGGATTTCTTTAGGTACATGCATATCGAGTAATTCGGTCTCATAGCTCTTTTCTCATAGAAAATGGTATCAATCCACCATTGCATATTGGACCTTATTGAGTATGGAGTCAATCTGCTTCTAGTTGTTCTTACGAACAGAATTATTCCATTATTGCGAATAGAAAATAGTATCTATAGTAACCAAACTCTTGCTAGCTAATAATACCCTGAACAGGGGAAATCTATAGGATATTCATAGTATAATATTTTCCAATGCAATAAAGTTATGTCTATGCCTGCAGTTCCCCATAACAGCGATCCGTGAAATTAAAATATTGAAGAAGCTTCACCATGAAAATGTCATCAAGCTGAAAGAGATTGTCACCTCTACTGGTATTCTGATGCTTTTTTTTCCTTTCTCTTTTATGTTTATTCATTTCTCTGGGCCCTACCTTTTTGGAGTGTTTAAATCTCTTACATCTGCTTTTGATAATTTCCATCCAGGCCCTGAGAAGGATGAGCAACCTGCACCAGGTAAATTCTCTTCGTTTATATTGTATATATGATGTATAGTTCTTATTAAACCTATGTGATTTGATGAGATAAATATGTTCAGAATCTTGTATTACTCTCTTATCCACTTCATTTTTCAGATGGTAACAAGTACAGAGGTGGGATTTATATGGTGTTTGAGTACATGGACCATGACTTAACTGGCCTTGCTGATCGTCCTGGGATTAGATTTTCAGTGCCACAGATTAAGGTAATATAGTGAAAGAATATTCAGTGTATTGGTATTTCAGATTCTTCTTGTGGAAAAGAAGAGTGACAATCAAATAAATGATTTTCACTTTCTCTCTCTTCTTTAGTGCTATATGAGACAGCTTTTGACAGGGCTGCACTACTGTCATGTAAATCAAGTGCTTCACCGTGATATTAAAGGTTTTCATTCGAAATATGTATTTAGCTTAATTTACTTTCCGTCTTTGATGGTAATATGTTTTTTTTCTTTTTTCTGTTTCTGCTTCCAGGTTCAAATCTTCTGATAGACAACGAAGGAAACTTGAAACTTGCAGACTTTGGTCTAGCCCGGTCATTTTCAAGCGATCATAATGCTAATCTTACAAATCGTGTTATTACTTTATGGTATAGGTAAGATATGTTGTCTACCACCGCATATGATCTTATATTAGTTGATCTTTAATTATATGACTAGATTGGTCTGGTTCAATATTAAGGCCCCCAGAGTTGCTGCTTGGGGCCACAAAGTACGGCCCTGCTGTTGATATGTGGTCAGTTGGTTGCATCTTTGCTGAGCTTCTCAATGGGAAACCAGTATTTCCTGGGAAAGATGAGGTAGTCCACTTTTAGTATTATCTAATGTACTGATGATAATTTGTAGAAATAAGAGAAGTGGGATTTAATTTGTATATTCTTAATATGACTTATAATTAAGTGTATCTCAGGTCACGTTAAACATCTGCTTCTTTTAGAAAAATTTATTGCATCGATTAATTTCAAGATATTAATTTCACCTTCTTCACATGTAACCATTTCACATCTTTTTCATGTGTTCCTAATATTTTACTGTTTTCTTTTGTAGCCGGAACAATTAAATAAGATTTTTGACATCTGTGGCACTCCTAATGAGGAAATTTGGCCTGGGGTCTCGAAGATTCCTTGGTATAACAATTTTAAGCCAAGTAGAGTTGTAAAAAGGCGACTTAGAGAGCACTTCAGACAGTAAGTATTTGAAAGTGGTGGTCATTTGATTTTTATTTGTCACTTACCAATGTCAATGAACTCATGAATCCTTCTGTTTCTAGCTTTGACCGTCATGCTTTGGATTTGTTGGACCGAATGTTGACTCTTGATCCATCTCAGGTATATTTGGTTCAGTTATTGATACTTGTTCTTCTATGAAAACTGCGTATTCAATGTGCACATTATATATACATGCTACTGATGTTTGCTTATTTGTCCTGTTTTGCAAAACGATTGATGAAGCATGTTTTTACACTCACACTTTGACAATTGATTTTCCCCATCTTTTGTCGATGAAGAGAATTGCAGCAAAGGATGCTCTTGATGCTGAATATTTCTGGACAGACCCGTTACCTTGTGATCCGAAGAGGTTCTTTTCTTTTTGGGGTTTTATCTGCACACTCTTGATTATATCCGATGTCTCTGATCCATGTTTTTCTCGCATTTGTTCAAACTGTAAATTTATCCATCAGTTTGCCCAAGTATGAATCTTCACATGAGTTCCAAACAAAGAAAAAGCGTCAGCAGCAACGGCAGCAGCATGAAGAAAACTCTAAGCGCCAAAAACTACAGCACAATCATCAGCAATCTAGACTTCCACCAATTCAGCAGTCTGGGCATGCACATGCTCAGATGCGGCCAGGTCCAAATCAACCAGCGCATGGGCAGCCTCAGGTTGCTGGAGTACCTGGGCATCATTATGGTAAGCCACGACCTTCAGCTGGACCAGGAAGATATCCTCCTGGTGGAAATCCTTCTGGAGGAGGCTACAACAATCCGAATCGTGGTCAAGGTGGTGGAAGTTATGGCAGCGGACCATATCCCCCTCCTCCCTATGGTTCTGGTGCTGCTCCTCGAGGTGGTGGTGGAGGTAGTGGTTATGGATCTGCAGGCCCTCATGGTGGTACGTACGGGACTTCTGGTGCTGGACGTGGCTCAAACATGAATCGCAACCAGCATTTCAATTGGCAGCAATAATGTACTCTGCCTCAATTTTCATTCCACTGTCTTCTTGATTATTGCACACAGATATGTCCTAGTGTAAGTTGGTTAAAAAACCTCTTTACATTATGAGGTTTATGTAGAAGAAGAAGAAGGGAGTTGTGTGACTATATCAATGTCAATTGTAGAAGGTTGAAAATGTATTCCCTTTTCTTTGATTCTAATGAAGTCTCCGTTTCTAGAGTATTTTGAATGGGATGCAGGTACCAATGCCACTTTCTTCCATTTTTTCAAGAATGAGTTTTCTTGAAACTGATTGGATGGTAGGAGTGGAAAGATGACTGACGGCGTTAATGAGCTGGTTATATGGGGCAGGTCCTAGGGTAGGGTGGATGAATGAATGTTACGGAAATATTTAATCCCTCTAGACAGACAAAAATGGAAAACAGGATTAATCTAACAAGATGAAAGGAGTATTTTCAATATAATGAGCTCGAGAATGATATCATTCATCAAATCCATACCATATCATCCTTCTCAATTGTTTTTACCGAATTCAATGCAGTTAGAGCTAGTTTCATCTACACATTGCAGAAGATATTAAACAAAAACTCTTTTGCAACCCATCAACTATATGGTGTCATGGATGGATCATTTTAGTTTCTTCTCCTCTTCCTCCGCCTCTGATTGTTATCACTCGAGTCAGAACTTGATGATCGATCCATCAGAGTCAGAAGCAGAGCTATCAGATTCAGAATCTGATTCATGGTGACAGCCTTTTGCTGTTGCATGAGCCGGGGCATGTTCTTGAGATAATTCCCCCAGGTTCACTCTGTCACTTCCGCACCCGATTTTCTGAGGTGATGAGAAGATTCCTGCAACAAATAGGCATTGCAACTTCTTCTACAACATAATGGTAATGCCTTTTAAAATAAACTAAAGAACAGCTGTGGGGGATATTAGTACCTGGAAGATATGCAGTATCCTCTTTCGGTGAATGGTATATAGACTTAACCACGCAAAGGCAATGCATCTGACTCTGTGCCAATTAAATGCCTGATAAACTTGTTTATCATACAAAACCTGCCCAAGAAGTAAGCGCACACTACCATACCGAAGGTCAGTTCTCTCCAAGCTTGCAAAACTCCAAAATCATAATGCACATCTTGATGAACCTTGTTCATCATACAACACCTCCACAAGATCTCTCCTGGCTGCAAAACTCCATATGGACAATCATTAGATATCACTAGCATCTTCACTGCAATATACGAATTAAAATGTCACTTCTCGTATTTTTCTTCGTAGCATGCATAAATGAAATTAGAGGCATCAAACTAAGGTTACAAGCATGATTTAAAGAATAAAGTGATATGCTAGATCCTATAAATAGCATACTCTAGTTCATATTATGTTCAACAATACCCACCTCCTACCCATGCTCCAGTTTTATCTACAAACAGAATTTTGTCGCAAGTCTTTAGTACATCCACGCTGACCTTTCACATGGACTTAATAACAGTGTTGCGCTTTTTATAGCATCACAAAAGTGACCTTTCAGGAATTATTATCCTGAAAGATGTATCAAGATGCAACTTATTCTAGTTCATTTTTTTCTTACCAACAAATGCTAATTTTAAGATTAATGCACCACAACCACAACCACATAAATGCAATTCCACTCAAACACAATAGTGTCGCAAAGTCTTCAGTATATCCGTGTTGATCTTTCACATGAACTTAAAAACAGTGTTGTGCATGTTCTAGCATCACTAAAGTGACCTTTCATGGATCATCATCCTGAAAAATGTATCAAAATGCAGCTTATTCTAGTTCTATTTTACTTATCAACCAAATGCAACTATTTCCTTCAATATAATATAAAAATGCACACCTGGAATGCAAAACTCACAAAATGCAAGTTGTTTTACATGTAATAAGCATGGAAAATGAAACAAAATCCTTTCAATGATCTTGTTGTAATTGTTCCATCATCCATGCAACCAAAAGACATCTGAGGGAAAACAAACAGTACCCAAGTTGAATTTGAACTTCAGTGAGAGGATGATTACAACGTTTCCATTACTGAAGTATGAAATCTTAAGGCCTTGTTTCAATAATGACTTAATGAGTATAGATACTAATTACTGGATTATAACCAGGTTATATGAAACATGTGAATAGCTAATAGTCCTTATTTTATTCCTATTTGTATAATTGACGACACTATGCACAACAAACACACTACTTAGTCAATTTTTATTATTTTCCACAGTATGCACAACAAATTCCGGCGACATGGTCCCTAAAAGTTGAGGAGTTAGTCGTTAGGCGAGTTCATAAAGAAAGAAACCCTAAAAGAATGCAGGCATCGGAAGGGCAAGAAAGATTGATTTTGAGAAAACTATCGCCCACTCGACTCCACGCTGCACATCTCAGGGTTTCTAAAATACATGCTCATTCTTCAAATCATCAATTAAGTGAAGGAATAGGAACCCCAGAAGGCATATGTAAGCGACATTTCTCAAGATGCCAATCATTTAATCTCCAATTACATCATATAAACACACATTTGAACTCAACAAACCACCAAGAGAATCAATTTTTAAACCAAGATTCGGGATAAATAAGCACCATTTCTCTAATGACAAAGGAATAAGCATCCATATATAATCACATCATTTAACAAGCAAGCACACGAGAGAGACCTTGATAAAGGCGCTATCTCCATCGCCTCTTCGACAGAGAGACAACACACAACTCGTTTCATCCATCTCTTTGAGCGCCGCTTCACGATTTCTCCCTTTTCTTTTGCTTCGTCCCATTTTATACAACATTTCAGTAGCCCATCAATTTTATAATTTAAAAATAACCCATCAAATTTTTTTAGTTTTTAAATATATTTATTTAATAAATAGTAAGTAGAAACAATCAACCATTTTATCGCAAATAAAACCGACAACCAGGAAAAAGAAAATAAAATAGGGGCAAAAAACCCCAATCCCCAAAAAGGCAAATTGAATAAGAAATCCCTAGTTCTCTTTCCCCTCGCTGCAAAACGACCGTCTCCTTCGATTTCCGCACCCCATTCCCTCCCAAATCCATCGCTATTCGAAAATCGATGCGTATCGCCTGAAAAAGAAGAAGCGGAGATTCACCTATAAAATGGCGGAGGCGGTTGATAGGGCGTCCAACCAGATGTCACCGACGCGTTCGAGCTCGGTAACCGAGACGGTGAACGGGTCGCACCGGTTCGTGATACAGGGCTACTCTCTGGCTAAAGGCATGGGCGTCGGGAAACATATAGCGAGCGAAGAATTCACGGTGGGAGGGTATAAATGGGCGATTTATTTTTACCCCGACGGCAAGAACCCCGAGGATAATTCGGCTTACGTCTCTGTGTTCATTGCGCTGGCGAGCGAGGGAACGGATGTGAGAGCGCTGTTCGAGCTCACACTCATGGATCAGAGCGGGAAAGGGAAGCATAAGGTGCATAGCCATTTCGATAGGTCGCTCGAGAGCGGGCCCTATACGCTTAAATACCGTGGCAGCATGTGGTGAGTTTCTTCCATTCTATATATCCCTTCATCAGGATGTGATAAATTCCTATTTTGATTGTTATACCTTTATTTTCCATTTTCCGGTTCTACGGCACCGGTCGCTCTTAGATTTATGGGTTTTGTGAATATTGACTGCCATTTTTGTTTGTCGGTTTTGTTCTCCATGTTACAAATCTACGTGGGTGTGTCCTGGTTTTCAAGAAATCGACCATATTGGTTGTTGTCGTCATGTCTAGGCTTCTTTTGTTTCTTGAGCTTGAGGAAACATTTCAGGCTATTGTTAGGCTTATATGTTTTTTCTCATGTTAATGAAATTCAGATTTATAGGTGATAAAATTGAAATGGTAAGAAATCTTATTGAATATCAAAATTAGTTGAATACAATACAATGCATATGCATTTATGGTGCAGCTAGTCTGCTGCTATGTATTTTGGAGATGAATCTCAGCTGTCGATGACAGATTAAAAATTACCAGTGAGGCGGTTAGTTACAGAATAAAGCCAACTCCACGACAGCTGCTACTTCCATGCGCCCAAGAATGTGATCATCCTAATATGTTGAAAGTCAACACCCCGTCTTCGAGAAGGAACCGATGAAGTACCACCAGGCCCATCTTGCCTAGCACTAACTCAAAACATGGTCGAGGAAGAATCTTTGTGAACCAGTCAACAAGTTGCGGCTCAGTAGCAACTGAAAACCAACAAGTTGAAAGCCAATACCCGTATTTCACTTCCTATATTGATATACTTCACAAAACCTTCTCAATTTCCTCTAGAAATTTCTTGTCTATGTTGTTTCCACATTTGGTACAATCATCAGACAATTGAGCTGCACAAGGAACTTGTTCTTAACTCGTTTAGTTTCTTATAATAATATGGATATTTGTGCAATTTAAAAAATCTTTTATGTCATGTGCAAATTCATGACAAATGTGTGGATTTCAATCTTTTTTTTTTCTCATTTGTGCTCAGATTTTGTTATGTAACCTCAAGTCTTATAGGTTTTTATATGAACAATCTAAGAGCATCCAAGATCTTATTGCTCGTTTCAGCATCACAGATAATCAGCTAGCTGCAACACCTATGTAGCTTCACTTATAGCTTTGTATTACTGACGGTATACTGCTTGAGGATCCTTATTGATATCGGAGCCTTGTTTATCTCACTGTTACTATGCTTGACATTGCTCAGATAGTTCATATATTGAGTCAGTTTGTAAGTGCTCCTACTTTGGTTCATAACATTTTGGACATCTGCTTTGTGTGCTGATACTTAAAGGGCACATCATCTCAAGATTTATTCTATGCCAGAGATAGTCTGATTTAGCTCCATGCTTACTCGGAGTCCACTTGTGCGAAAGATCCGATAGATCACCGATCACTGGCTATTACATTCTTCTTGGTTCTTCTCCTCTTACATGGAAGACCAAGAAGCAATTAGTTGTATCTCGGTCTAGTACAGAGGCAGAATTTCGAGACTTACCGCCAACACTTCAGAGATTGTATGCTTTGATGATTGTTGGATGTTTTGGTATTTCTTTCGCTACATCAACACCTCTTTTTTTTATAATACTGGAGTCGTACAAATTGTCAATAATCTAGTAGTGCATGAACTTACAAAACATATTGGTGTTGAATTTTCCTTTACTCGATCTCACTAAAATCATAAAACAATTGCTCTTCAGTATGTGCATTTTGAACTGCAAGTAGTAGACTTCTTCACTAAAGCATGGACTCGAGAGTAACATCGACTCCATTTACTCAAACAATCAATGCTTCGGAACCACCTTGAGGTTGGGGGGGGGGGGTTGTTGTTGGCCTATATCATCTAGGCCCATATTGGTCCATGCTAAAGTATTGTATTCTTCTCTTCCAATATTCCAGGGTTTGTAACACCAAATATTTTCATGATTAACGAATTGGGTACCAAATTGTTATGAACCTAGAGTCGACATTGCAAGGTTTGAGGCAAGGAGGGGAAGGGAAAAATGTCGAGGTTATGATTCTGCGTATTTTGTTAATATCATTTTCTTTATTTTATTGTCTAGCTAGAATTAGTATAATTTGTTATGCTCGATTGTAAGGTATTCGCAATATATGTATGTACCAACCCTGAAGAGGAAAGGACAAAAAATGAAATATCAAACCTCTCTCCAAAATTATTCTCTCCCTCTCATCTTTCATCTCCCTTAATTCTTCTTCTAACTCTCCCAAGAAAATTCTCTCTTCCACTTGCAACCTGACAAAATATATGAAGATCTATCAGAACATTACATATGGAATGATGGGGGTTTTGTCAAAGGAGGAGTGGGTGTTGTCGGTGGTTCATGGAGACAATATCTTCCATGTCTTTTGCGCTAAATATTTTGGCGAATGATTTATGGGCATGAAGGAGTGATGGGTGATACATTGTGGGATTCCACATGATTCTTGAATATTAGAGGGTGATAACTTGTTTGTTTATTGTGTGGAAAGCATGACAAATGGAATCAATCTCCGTTGTAAGATGATGTGGAAGGTGTTCAATTAATCAATGGACGGAGAGTTCAAGCTATTATCAAGTTGGGAATTAAGGATCAAGTATACTAGTGGTGATAGCTTAGGTAGGAAAAATGTTGATGGATTTCTTGCTCGGAATTTTCTCAAACTGCAATCTACAATGGGAATGTGCCTCATTACGAACACGAACATTGGTCGCAATGCTAACTACAGATTTGAGGACACAACATTCATGCTCCTTCAAGATGGGATTACTAGATCAACTAGGAGGTCCTCATTGGCAAATTGGGGTGCCGGAGTTGAGTTTTGTCCTCGATTGTCATGTGAATTTTAGTACTTTGCTAGTGGTTTCCAATAAGTTGGGCAATGCCATGGGAATGAAGATGGCTTCAAAAGACGTTGAAAATGTTTTTGATTCGCTCCAAAGCAGTAAGTGTCAATATCGAAAATCTTTATTGGGTCTGGCAACTAGTTGTAGTCAATTGGATTGAAGGGTATGGTACATCAATTATATGTGACGACAAAATTACAAAGGTTATTGTGCTTAAGGTATTAACGACAATTATTCCAGTCCTTGGGGAGCTTAACATGTTGAAGAACCTCATAGATTCTCGTTTGATGGTGCTCTGGGTGGGTTCAATGCACTTGCTAAAAATGTGGCCTCTGTAGTGTTTATTGCAATTGGGCGGGAAGTTCTTATTACATAATTATAGTGTTTGATGATGGAGATTAGGCGGATTGTATAATGTATAAGCTACTTGGAGGAGATTAAATGAAGAAATGAGTGTGAAGGGAACATTGGGCTTTGCAAACATTGCCAATTCAATCATTTGTAATATTGTGGTGGACTCTCATTTTATTAAGAAAGAGCTCACACAAGAATATAACATTTCCATCGTGAATCACATGGTGGGCGAAGAAGTTGGTAATTTCAAACCTGCGTTGGGAGTGAGTTGGAGCAGCATTTAAGATGATAGACCCATATTATCTAGAAACTATCTCACAAATCACAATGAGGTAGGTAGGTAATTCAAGTACATGTTGAGTTTGTGGACTCAAGAGTGATTGAAGCAGTTGAAGTGAGACGTGGCTCACATGGTTTCATGATCAAGGAAAAAAATGATAGGCATTTGAGTCTTCCCGTGAGGCCATCTGTTGGTCTATGCTTCATATACTACAATTATTTTGGAAATAGTAGGTGGAATTCGGAAACCATTCCCTACCTTTGTATTGGTGACACCTAGTGAGCTTCTCGTGGTAGTTGTGCATCATGAGGACATGACTTTCGAGAGGGGAGTATTGTTATGAACCTAGAGTCGACAGTGCAAGGTCTGAGGCGAGGAGGGGAAGGGTGAAATGATCAAGTTATGATTTTGCATATTTTGTTAATATCCTTTCCTTTATTTTATAGTCTAGCTTGAATTAGTACAATTTGTTATGCTCGATTGTAAGGCCTTCGCCAACATATATATGTACCCCAACTCTCAAGAGGAAAGGACAAGCAATGAAATATCAAAATCTCTCTCCCCAAATTCTTCTCTCCCTCTCGTCTTTCCTCTCCCTTTATTCTTCTTCCAACTCTCCCAAGAAATCTCTTTCTCTTGTACAGACCACTTGCAACTTCACAATATATGGAGATTTATCAAAACATAGCACAAATCGTATGTGTTTCTTTTTTGTTATTCGTGTGTGTTCTTCACCTATGTGTGTTTTCGTGTTAGATATCTGCATCACTATCGTATTGCATTGCGTGACACTTTATAATAAGGTGACTCATGTGGAAATTTTATCACATTACCTTCAATAAAGTCTAGCTTGTTTTGTGCACCTAAAGCTCTTCTCATTGAACGCCAAACATAAAAACTCTTAGTGAGTGGAGCTCCAACCCATTGAATGCTTGCATGTTCGTTTGGTTGTTTGTACAAGACATTGTTCAACAAATTCGTGTTGAATCCTTCATTCGACTACCAACTTCAATCTCATGTGAATCATTTTGCCTTCAAGATGCTGTAGCAAATGGATTATCCTCCACCGCATCTCTTACCTAATTTAGATGCTTTTCTTCTCTCCTCTTAAGTTAGATCTTTTTCTAGTTTTCACCATAACCAAAGATACAACCATATGGTGTATCATATTCTTGCTCTAATTGCCCATGATAAAATTGAGTTGGTAAAAAGTCTTATTGAAGATGAAAATCAGTTGAATACAATACAATGCATGTGTATTTACAGTGCAGCTAGTCTGAGGGGAAGATCGGTTGAATACAATACAATGCATATGTATTTATAGTGCAGCTAGTCTCAGCTGTCGATGACCGATTAAAAATGATCGCTTAGGTGGCTTGTAACAGAAATAAAATAAACTCCATACCAGCTGCTGCTACTTCCATGTGCCTGAGACTGTGATTATTATCCTCATTTATTGAAAATCAACAGTAGACTTCTGCTGTGGAGCTCAACTTGAACTCTGCATTAATTGCACATATTTTCCACTTTAGTAGACTTTGTACCTAGTTTTACATCATGTGGTCAGAATTCTCATGTCAACTGCAGGCACATGGTATTAGCTCAAATTCTATAGATCTCTTAAAGTTTGGGTGATACTGATTATATAGTTGTATATTGACAATTGATGGTTTTTTTAATATGTTGATTCTCTTCGTTGGAGTATAGATTGTTTCTTTGGGTTTAGAACAAGTTAAACCTGTTGACCTATCAGGTTTATTGGATTAGAGATAAGCTTACATTTGTATACAGTATTTAATTAGTCTGTTCATCATGGTTGTGACTTATGATTAATACCGAGTAGTCTACATCAAATTATGTAATTAAAAATCTTATCGGAGGTTGTATTGATTTTCCATTTAAGAGATTAATTAGAAGTACCTTTGACTTGATTTTCTTATGTGCTTTTGGATGATTGAGAGATTTCTTTCTAATATAGACAGCACATTCAAGATGCAAAAATAAAAAATAAATAAATAAATAAATAAAATCTAGGAAGTAAATACATAAATTGAGCATACAGAAGTCTGATTCTTGGGTAATTATTCAGGTTTTTGCTTTAGGTTTTAGGATTTTGGTGCCGGAACTTAAAAATGAACTTCTTTCTCACCATGGCAATATGCTTTGTGACATGTGAGCTGTATCGATGTTCTTTAATCAGGCTGAGTTACTGGTCTTTCTTTCAAATATGAAGTTCTTAATAGCTTCCATACCTTAATTCAGGGGATACAAGCGCTTTTTTAGGAGAGCTATGCTTGAAACATCAGATTATCTTCGCGATGATTGCTTGAAGATCAACTGTACTGTTGGAGTAGTTGTTTCTGCGATTGATTGTTCGAGGTTACACTCGATTCAGGTTCCAGATTCTGATATTGGGTCGCACATTGGTATGCTTCTAGAAAACATGGAAGGTTCAGATATTATTTTCAATGTATGTGGGGAGAAATTCCATGCCCACAAATTGGTATTAGCTGCTCGTTCCCCCAAATTTCGGTCTGAACTTCTTGAAGGAGTGGATGCAGAAGAGGAAGAGGTTATGGTACCAGACATGGAACCCAAAGTTTTTAAGGCAAGTGCATAGTTTTTATTTGCCATTTTTGTTCTATCCTAGTAAGCACCTCACCTAAAAGTGGGCTTTCTTATCTTGGTGGTTTTCTTTTTCTGAACTTCTATTATTGATGTTGATGAAATTACTTTTCTGTTCATTTCCTTCATTGGGAGTATGGAATGCATGCTGAAAGTTATTTGATTTGTGACAGGCCCTGCTTCACTTTATCTACAGAGATGCCTTGGCTGAAAATGACCTGATAGCATCTAGTTCTTGTTCTGATCCTTTGTTGGCTGACACCTTACTTGGAAAGTTGCTGGCAGCAGCTGATCATTATGACTTAGAAAGACTCAAAAGGATATGTGAATCTCATCTGTGCAAGGATATTTCTGTAAATTCAGTGACACGAGTACTTGCTTTGGCAGATCGTTATAATGCTGCAGAATTGAAAGATGTATGCCTTAAATTTGCTGCTGAGAACCTGGCAGGTATATGACTTGTGTCCTTTTTGTGTTATTCACATAAGTAATATGGTATTTTGTTAAGTGAGAGAGATTATCTTTTGGTTGACCGTCTCCTTTCCTAATGACAATTGCTATTCATTCTGTTGCTATCGTTATATAGGACGAACTTCGTGCCCATCTCTGACCAAGATACTATGGCATATTTAGGCGTGTATCAGTTTTATTTTGCTTAAATGGCAATCTTATGTCAATGCAGCCTAAACATGTGTTGAAGTTCTATCTCATAAATTTAGTTTTAATCCTAATACCTTAAGATGATAATGCATGTTCCCCAGCTGAACCTATGATTATGTTTAGTCGTTCTTCTTTCTATGGCATCTGAACTTGGAGGAGGCATGATTCTCCTTCGGTGTTGGATTAAATAATCTTACGAGATTTGTGTAATTTTATCCAATGGATATGCTAGTAATTGGTATTTTCTATTTACTTGGGGCATAAAGTTAAGCATAATATAATGTAATGTTGGTGTATTTATCTATTTTTCATGAAACAAGATTTTGCCAAGACCAGGTGTTTATATTTGTTACCTTATTTTTCATGAAACAAGATTTTGCCATGGCTATATGTTCTTTATATTTGTTACCTTATTTAATTATTTTTGGTTAGTTTGATTGGAATGGACTATTTTGTATATAGTATTTTAATTTTAAAATTAATGTTTTGGTTGTATAATATTTAACTGCTTTGTAGAGTGCTTGTATTATATGAACGGTCTGATGGAGTTTTTCAAATCGATATTTGTATATTTTTGTAATGTAATATTTGTAATTTTTTAAACTCTTATAAGCTTACAAGTTGTGTTTTTCTTGATTTTTTCTATATATGCATTTCATAAAAAAAATTTGAATCCTGGCTATACTGCATTTCAAAGCCCTTTTGTTGTTATCTTCATGGTTGAGTTGAAAGTGATTTTTCTAGGTTTCTGTTTACAACCCTAGTAGTTTTCAGATTAGTGTGTTTCTCTATAGGACTAAGGTTTGGACGTGAAAGTAAATTTAATTGTTCTATATTTTGCTTTCAATAGTTGGTGCATTCAAAAGTCGTGAGATAATAATAGTTAAAATGAGTTCCACTCATGATAACAAGTTTTATTAGATATGAAAATGGAAACAAATAAGTAATCAGGTATTCAAATAATGTGAAAAGTGAAAAGTTTATTTGGATAATGAAACTACATAAGCTCTTAGTCTTCAATTGTACTGTGTTGTTTAATTAAAGCAATCATATAATGATTATTTATTGTTAGTATTCTAATCAATTAAAGCATATTGATAAAATCGTTATGGAGCAACCAGTTTAGTTTAGCTGTTTTTAATTCTTTGCTGTGTGTAGTTTGTTTCTTCCTTTACATAACTTGCAACACTTTGGGATCTATGATGCATGATCTTTTAGGTCTATGAGGCTGCATAACGAGCTCGAAAATGTGGGAAAAATGCAGGGTCATCTTTTATGACCTGGGCATAAGAATTTCCAGCCTATCACGAATTCAGCTGCCGTGTATTCTGAGTTTTGGTATGATCTAATTGATTCACTGCAGCATATATCTTCCATGATTCTTTTTGCAGCTGTCATGCGTACGGATGGGTTTGAATATCTTAAAGAAAATTGCCCATCTCTACAGTCTGAGCTTTTGAAGACTGTGGCTGGCTGCGATGAGGATTGCAGCAATGGTGGTGGCAAGTCTGGAAGCGTTTGGGCTCAGCTCTCTGATGGCGCCGACAACAGCGGCCGCAGGGTTCGGCAACGAACTTGATTTTGGATATTATGTAGGATTACTGATGCCTAACGAACGAACAATATGTATTGTGGAACAATTGTAATTACCAAGAAATGTATTATATTGATATTTCTTTCACGAATTATGGTGATGGCAGCTGCTACATCTATCCTTTACAATTACATAAGCCTTGTGTGAGAAAAAACAGATAATTCTGAAGAGTTGATTGTGTTGTGTTTAGCAATTTTTTGAATCAGCATACAACAATTCTTTGCTGTAGAGTTTAATACATTTTTTCTTTATATAAAACATGAAAACATTCTTGTACAGCTCTTATAAAACACATACAAATATCCCAAAATTACAATAAACTCCTGCTAGACATCATGACAAAACATCATAGAATCGTTTCTGAATATAAGCTATTTCTGCCCCAGAGGAGTCAGAACTTTAGAATTTGCATTTTTCTCAAGTGCGAATAATTGGCTAGACTGTAGGCATAGCGTTCCAAGCACCAGAATCTTGATCATGGGCTTGAGCTGATGGAGTTGCACTTGCACCGACGTCGACTTTCTTGCAATCCCTGCCCAAATCATCAACACCAAGTGGGTGTTTGTTCGGATCGAAGCAGTTGGAGGCGAGCAAGAAATCTGGTCTGGAAAACATCATCTGGTTTCTTGTCTCAACTTTATCATCACAAGTCACCAATGCACCTTCCTTAACTTCAAGCCACAACAGTAGAGGAATAACATTAGCCAACCTCATTGTGTAAGGTGAAAATAAAACAGTATCAATGGAAGGGTTCATACCAGGCAAGACCCCAGCAGAAAAGGGCTCATCCAAGGAATTCCCACTGAAGGGGGTGCTCTCACTGAATATCGACGACGAAGAATGACCTAAAGGAGAGAGTTGTTCTTCATACGCTCCCCATTCTGTCTCATCCATCCTATTCACAGCCTCACTGGAAATGGAGACATGAGGAGTCTGCTGAAAACCATTGCTCTTGGGGTTTCTCATGGCTTCTGATTCATAGAGAACTGCATCCAAGAGGCCGCTATTTTGGGAAGAAAGATTACAAGACTGCATTTGTTCATTTGGAGGGGTTTGGATTAAGATATCATCGGACTCATAGAAGGGCAATGGGGACGAGGGGGATGGTGAGCCCCAAGTACCCATTTGTCTTTGGAGTGAAGGGAGCTCCAGCTTCATTGCCCAAGTAGGCTCTGAAGAAGGGTGGCCATTTAAGACGGCATGGCTGCCATTCGGTAAACCTGAAGATCTTGCATGATCAGTAGCAGGATTATGATCATATGGAGAGAATACTGAAGATTTACTAATCTGCATAGAACTCTCACTTTGGTATTGGTTACCACCAGGGAAAGCATTACAAATAGGAGCATTTAAACCAGGGAATAATGATTCTGACCCTCGAAGACGCTTGGACTGATGAACTGTTGGGTTCAAGGACTTGTTATGGTAAGAAGAGTTCAGACCCTGAGAAAACACGCTACTCGCAGAATTATCAAGCAAACTGCCAGCAGGAAAATCCAGAAGAGCTGGTGTTGTATATATATGGTGGTTGAGTTCCAAACTTTTCAATTCCATAGCTGGTATCTCATAATTATTCATTGGAATCAGGTCTGGATTGTGCACATTTCCACGGGACGACAAATTATTCATATTCTCACTGTGTAGGTTCTCACTCATTGACTGCGAACTGATATCAGGTGGATAAATAGGTAAACCAGCACGTTGTCTTCTTTTGATTCGGGTGTTCCAGTAATTTTTAATCTCATTATCTGTGCGGCCAGGCAACTGTTAATAGAGAGAAAATAATGAGAAGATGAGCAAGAAGTAATAATATGCTGAATACCAAATACTTAGCAACCATTAGCATAGAAAGTATGCAACCCATTCAGTGCTGTTGCATCATGTCGTAATAAAATCTCACCACATATGGAGCAAAAGAACTTCCACAACACAAATCAGAACAAAATAGAAGAAACAAAGGTGTCTCTTATAGATGACAAGAAAGGCAATTAAATGCTCAACTCCAATAATATCATGTTAATAAGGGATTAGCACCAGCAATGCCAAAAGGGTACTTATGAATCTATTACTAAAACTAAATAACAAATGAAATGCGTACACTATCCTTTGGGACGAAAATTGCGATAAACATAACGAGTAAAGTAAATGACAAGCAGATTATTTCCTATCTGGAACAGACACTTTTACTGCCACGCAAACTTCAAATCTTTGCACATATATAGCAGATACACAGTGTTTATATTTTGTCCATTCATCTAAATTCAAAAAACAATGACTGTCTAAGACAACATGTTTCTTGATTGCAATGCTATACCACAATACATATTGTTTGGTGTCCCTTTAAGCTTAGCGAGGCAGTGCAGTATGAGGGATATCAAATATTGGAAATAAACTCGGACAACAGTAGTTTAAAACTCATGGCAACTTTGGCATCATTTTGATGGCATGCATGGCAAGCCAATTTGAGAAATTAACCATACATTCATAAGGGGAACGTATTAATCTTTTAAACAATATCACTGTGACAATGACTATTCTTGCAATTTTAATTAAATACCATCTAGCTGCAGAAGATGCATGCCTGTTGCAAATTGCTATCAAATTCTGCACAAGAAATGAACTGCCTCATCCATAAAGAAAAAGATCATGAGTCATGACAATCACCAGGCATGGGCGTAAATAGAAGCAATAATACACACCTCAACAGCCATTCGAGCCCATTTATTTCCCATTTTGGCATGAAGTTCAATTATGCGACGCTCCTCCTCAGGCGTAAATGCACCTTTCTTTAGATCTGGTCTAAGGTGATTCGCCCACCTTAAACGGCAGCTTTTTCCACAGCGGGCAAGACCTGAGTGTTTCTGAACTGCATTCCAGTTCCCTTCCCCATGCTTAGTGACATATTCAACTAAAATCGCATCTTCTGCAGAAGTCCATGGACCTTTTTTAAGTGGGCCATTCCCTTCGACATTTCCCTCAATAGCTTCATCAGCAGACGGAGAATCTACACTGTTGGGCTTCTTCCTCTCATCACTTTCACTCGACATTCTCATCTCCTAAATATGAAAGAACAAGAAGAAAAAATAATATAAAGTGCAAGGCAGCAAGTGGGACAAGATACATAGTTTTCTAACATATGCAAAACTTAGTGCAGCTCAAAATATTCAATCTTAACCGCTTTCAAAAACTAGTTATCTAAACACCCATCAAGGCTGATTTAAAAGAAAGAGAAATTACAATCAACAAATAGATGTTTACCTATATAAACCATAAAGGAACAGCACACTTTAAAGGTAACAGGCATAACACGGAATATTAGCTTTCTCTGAGGGGGCACTCACATTTGAAGGTATCCTACAAAATAAAATTGTATAACTTGTCATGAAAAAAACAATATAAACTTCACACAGTCAAAGGGTCGGTTCTCCAACATATCCCAACAAGTTCACAAAACACGTAAAGCAACATCTTTACAGCCTTCTAAAGTTCAGAAAGGAAAAACACACAATGTTAGCATCAGGCCATAGAAATAACAGATGAATGATCAATCACAAGTACTTAAGGCTAAATCATTATAAGAATTTGACTAGATAGAAAGAAAATCCTACTTCTTTATATTCCTCACGAACAAATCAGCTGACCAGTGAATTTCCACTAATGCAAAGATGATTGTGAGTCATACAACATGCATTATGTTTTGACAAAGCACTAATTTTTAATTCTTCAAGACCCCTAAAGAATTACCAAAGAAGGAATGCTTGCAAAAAAAAAAAAGATTCTCACAATTTAGTAAAAAAGGAAAAAAAGTAATTCTAGTCAGATTACAATCATCTATAAGAATAAGTAACTCTTTACTTCTGCAGCACACAAAGAATTACCAAGGAATGTACAAATCCTTAATAAAATTAAACAGACACAAGAAAAGAAAAAATTAAATGCCCCAGAATCTATAAGCAAAAAAAGTTTCCCAAAGCACAGTTTTACACAAAGCTGTTGTCAACAAAGGGGCAGCAGTTAAACAACACTCAACGGGTAATAAAATCCACATCGATCATGATCAGGATCTAGAATCCAAACAGTAATAGCATTTCAATAAATTGGTGGCAGTAAAGATTAAACACACAGAAAGTCTCATCTGCATTCAACAGAACAAATTATCAAGCGCATTTTTCCACAATTCCTCTACAAACGAGAAAGAAGAATTTTTTAATCAAATATTCTCTCGTATATAATCACTACCTTGATCCAGCAAACTCCAAATCAACTTCTTTCGAAATAGAAATCAGTTCCTTAAAAGCTTAATATCCAAGAATCAATTTTCCTTAATTATATTTCCTGGAATAAGTAGATGGAAATAATGTCACAAACTCAAATCTGCGTCAAATTCTAACGAATACAAAAACAAAATACCAGCTGAAATCTTTTGAGAAAGACACGACGAATCCGAACCATGACAATTGGAAAACAGAAAAAAAAAATTAAAAATCCCAGGATACCCTAGTGAGAAATATATGAAAATGAAACCAGATCCACTTCTTCATCAGAAAAGATAGGGAGAGAGATAGAAAGAAAGTGTGCGAGTGAGATCAAAGATTGACGAATAAGCTGGTGGAATGTGAGATTTAGAACAAATAACAAAAATGGAACAAAAAATAAAAATGAAAATGGGAGAGAGGGGGGGGGGGGGGGGGGGCCCCAGAGAAATAGGTGGCAGGAGAAGAGGTAAAATAGAGGAGACGTTTAAGGGATGAAAAACAGCTGAATTTAGATTGATTTCATTGCAGGAGCAGAAATGGCAAAAAACACAAACACACAACTCCTATTCTGGCTCTTCATTTATTTCAACCCATTTGCATGTTTGATTTGTTTTTATTATGTGTTGATTGAACTCAAATCCATCCTTCACTTTCTCTCTCATGCTGTCCGTGTGTGAGAGAGAGAAAGAGGAGATCAAAGCCAGTAAGCTCAAATTCTGCGTTTTGTAGGAGAGACGGAGCTTGCCTTCGATGGAACGCGCTCCAGCTGTACCCACCAATCCATCCCTTCCTATTATGGAATAATAAATAATACTCCATAATATAATGGGTAACTTGTTTCAGGTGATTTAAAAATCTATTCTATATACTAAAGGGAAAACGGACAGCACTGTAGCAGCCCGCCCAAACTTCCCGCCGACTAGCTAAAAAAATCATGCACATGCACCTTCTTTTCAAGCCCGCCCATTTAGTTGATGAAATAATATGAGCCCATAGTTTTGAAATTTGAAATTTAAAAAGAATGCGTGTGTCATACTGAAAGGAAAATAATGCGTGTGTCAGAAATGAATGCAGTATGTCTTCTCCCATTTTATTCAATTATTTCAATTCCTGCAATATGTCTCTCTCCCATTTTTTTTTTCAATTCTAACTTTCACAAACCATAGCCACCGTAGAAGTTTGAATCAAGTTGTGGACATTTCACCCACATCACTGGTGAGATTGGTGCTACCAGTTTCTTCATGCTATAAACTGCCCCAAGTCTACGACATAAGAAAATTATGAAGACACTACCAAAAAGACGGCCAGTTATTGGGTCCTATGTTTGAAACATCGAAGTTTTCATCGGATGCTGAAAATATACTTCCGATCTATGTTGATATTGAAATGTAAGTCCTCTACTTTGTGCCTCTGTTTTATTTTCCCAAAACTTGCTTTCAAACATTAAAGTTAATTTTATGAAATGAAGAATTCCCTGCATCCATGGCTGAGCAAAAAGTCTTGAAGAATCAGATTCACCCGTGTGTAGGTAATCCAATGCACCTTTCATAGTTTTTCTTTTATCTCAATTTGGAGAACCCTAATTCTATTTTGTTGTATTTGAGGTAGAATACTATTTTCAGTTACACTTAAGTATTTAGATGGAAGAAATCGAAAAGATTGATCCTTTGCTAAATATGAAAGGTGATAGTACATCATTTAAGCTCTTCGCATATCTGGGTTTTGCAGAAGGTGAATGGAATGAGAGAAAGGTAAGTTGGAGATTTTATCATAATAATTATCATGACTTCTTATTTTTTATTTTTTTCAAGATATTTTTAATTTAATCTATAGATTTAACTTGAGAAAGCTCAATTTTATACATAATGGTCACTTTTGACTAATTAAACATGAGTTTGTCCTTTGCTCAATTTGATGACGAATCCAATATCAGGTTTGGACTTTTATCTTATATACGAAGTTATAGATTTTAATTTATTTTTTGGTTTTTTCTGAGAATGAGAAACTTACCAAGCTATGAAAATTGCAAGATGATACAATTGTATAGGTATTTTCTTATATTTTTTGTTACTTTCTTCCCTTTTTTCAGTTTAAGCAAAAAGAAGAGAGTGTAGTATTTATTTAATTTTCGTAGAATGGACTCTCCCAACTTTTGCAAACTTACATATAATAGAAGAGATATTTGGGATAAATTAAAGGTGATCTTTCGATATCAATTGCTGAATGAAAAAAATTAATTTCCAATACTCATTTAGAATTAACTTTTTTGTGGCCAATGCCGAAAAGGAGCATAAACGGTTTGCCTTGGACTCATCTATCATATCATTCTTGAATTGCACATTAATGAGATTTTTTATGTGGTCATTCAAACACTAAGGGAATGGTAGTATTAATGAAGTATTTGTTGGAAAGAAGTTATTCCCACAATTAAACCCAAACTATGTTTTTGTCATTATCATCTACAGACTCAACTCTATTTGAACATGCTGCTTTCAATATTAGAGGGCCCTATGCAAAAATTATCCAAGAATTATCAGACTTTCATCCACCTGAGGTATGATTTGTAACTCTTTTAATATATGGTCAATTGGTTTTGATTTGGTTCACTCTCATATGAGCTTCAATTGAATTTAAAAAAAATCATGACTTCAGCATCTTGAAGTCAGTTTTGGCGTATATTAGGCATTGTGCATTGTGTATATTAGGCATTGTGCATTGTACACTACAGCATATCATGTTAGATAAAAATATACTACTTTGACTATGTGCATTAATATTTGTTGCACTATGATTTTTTGATAAATAATATTGAATTTTCAGATGAGTTTACTTATTATCTTTCATGTTCATGGAATGCATGTAAAAGACTCATTTAAACTTGCATATGTAGGGGTAGAATATGTGTAGGAGTCTATGCAGCAGCTCAAAATAAAGGAAATGGACAAAAACATTTTTTTGCTTTGATGTATTCAGTTTTGTTGTGGTTTGTTGTAATGAGCAGTGTCACGGTGTGTCAAATTCAATAACCAATATGTAATGAAGTCTTCACGTTATTTAGCAAACAATTCTCCTTTTTCTTTGTTAAGATTTCATAAACATATTAGATATAAATTATCCTATTTCTCGCCAAATTAAAGAAAATAGAAGTTTAGGATATTCCATGAGCATAAAATATTTTATGAGTTATTAGGTTGAATAATGCAAATGGGTTGAATGTTAATGAGGCAGAAAAGCACAAGCTTAATTTGCTACTATATGAGGCAGAAAAGCACAAGCTTAATTTGCTACTAAAAACTTTCAAAAAAATATTGACTTCCCACTCAAAATCACAAAAAAGAATACCTTAATATACCACGAATTATGTGTATTTTTAAATAAATACTGAATATATAACCTATTAATTATAAATCATAAATATTTATTAATAGATTAAAAAATATGTAATAATTAATTTTTTATCAATCATAAATATTTATCAATAGATAAAAAAATATGTAATTACTTTTTAAATAAAACAGATTATATATTACTAGCCTTCTAATTATTTTTTAAAAAAATATGACAAACTCATACTGAATGGTGTTGATGAAACTTAAACGTGAGACATTGAATCGTTAGATACATTATCTACTACTGAATCACACGAAAAAATAATTTATTTCTTTTTAATTTATATATTAATTTACAAACAATCTATTTCCAACCAGACTTTTTTAATAAAAAAGGGGCTTAATCCTTCTGGTTGGTACAACAATTGAGCTTCTATCTCCAGTCCAATCCAGTTAAATATTTATTTTCAACTCAACGCAACTAGATAAGTAATTCAAATTTAGGTAATAGGAATATATTTTTTTCTGTACAATCCAGAAAATCATAACCCAACCTAAAATGATTATTATTGTTATTATTTTTTTTTTCTATTTTATTTTTCTACTTAAATGTAATAAAAGATAAATATATTAATCTAATAGCCTCAATAATAATTCACAAGGTCACATAATTCTCATCAGTTTTTTATTTTCAGATAATTTGATAATAAAAATGTTTTTTTTTTATATTAATAGCAGTTTTTTAAAATAATACTGCTTTTTAGTAATTTAAAATTAATTTTAAGTTTACCTTTGCTGTTTGTCATTATTGAATTTGACTTTTTAAAGGCAATTTGTGAATTCATATCTTTAGATATTTTTTTATTTTACATATTTTTTAACCCGAAAATTGAAGAGATAACATTAGGATTAAAAAAAATCCAACCCGAAT
The DNA here is from genome assembly GCA_026898455.1 of Plectranthus barbatus. Lineage (NCBI taxonomy): Eukaryota > Viridiplantae > Streptophyta > Magnoliopsida > Lamiales > Lamiaceae > Plectranthus > Plectranthus barbatus. The sequence continues at coordinate 780,590 of JAPKLW010000091.1, forward strand.
CAACTAAATCGATTAGTCTACCAAATACTATGATTTATTCGAAATCTGATAGATTGACCTAATTGACATACCTTCAAACAAATTATACATGTATGAAATGTTTCAAACAAATTATAAATGTATGAAATATTTCCATGCATCGCACGGGTACAGTACTAGTATTATTATTATAGAATTAATGTGTGGAAATATTGTACTAGTAAATATTCCCTCCCCGCTATAATAAGTCATTTTCATTTTGACACATTATTTGGAGCTAGTGTTTAGTAGCTAATTATAGTTAATAATAAAATTAGTAATTGTAATTAACTTATTTAAGTTCGAAATTAATGTGTCAAAATGAAAAGGGTCTATTATAGCGGGACGGAAATAGTATTTTTTTCTTTTTGATATATTTCTATTTATTATATTTACTGAAAACTCTTCACCCAACACTACGAAGTTAAGTTACTACTCCCTCCGTTCCATATTATTAGTCCCCAATTGAAATGGTACGATAACTAATGTTTATGAGTGTAGTGAAATTAATATTTTATTGATGAGTGTGAAAAAATTTACCATTTTAGGAAAGTGGACTAATAAATGGGACAGACCAAAAAGGTAAGCGGGAGTATTATTTTATGAAACAATATAAGTATGGGGTCAAGATATTTTGGTCTAAATAGTCTGGACTAAATAACACTTGGTCTGATAAAGTTGAGCCAGAAATTCGATAAGTTGACCCGATTAACACAATTATTATTTTTATTTATATATTTTTATAATTATAGTACTAAAATCTACTTCTAATATTTAAGATGATATGCATTAATTAAGTTTTTTAAGTTATATAATTATATTTAGTTTAAATAGTATTCAATACATAGATAATTTTATTTATTTATGAAGTTAAAACATATTCCAATATTGTGTAAATAAAAGTAATATATTTTTAATAGTTAAATTTATCATTATATAAAAAAATTTGATGTATTTTTCATTTTTATTAGAGATAAATAATATTTTATTTATTTTTTAACATTTAAAATATTAAACGAGTGAAAATATATTAAAAATAAAAAATAATTAATAAATTCATTGGCCCGACGGACTAGCCCGAAAACCAATGAATTAGGGTTAGCGTAAAAGATTTTTTAGCCCGAAAAAATTTCAGCCCAATTTGAGTCAGACCGGTTAACCTGTAATTAGATAGGATTGGTCTAATTGACATCCCTAATAGAGATTGAAGTAGGCTTCGACCTCTAATAAAAATAAAATCTCATTTTAAAAATAAAATGGTATGATATTTTTATGAGATAATTGTTTTAATAATTAGTCGTTAAGGACTTAGATTAGGGGTGTCAAATAGGTCGGGTTCGGGTTGGCGGGTCGGGTTGTGACCTGATAATAACAAGTGACACGCCAACCCGAACCCTACCCGTATATTTTCGCGGGTCAGAAATCTCAATTCGAACCCGACCTGTTTATTTTCGGGTCAACCCGAAATGACCTGTTTAATTATTTTAAAAATTAAAAGAAATGTGTTAATTAATTTAAAAATTAATAAATTGTGTTAATTATTATAAAAAATAAAAAAAATGTGTTAACTATTTAAAAATTTTGGTTTTAGGCTATATTTTATTTATTAAATTTTTATGTAATTATATTTCATAAATAATAATAATAATTAATATTATTGGTGGATCAAATGGGTTCGCGGGTCAACCCGAGATTGACCCGAACCCAACCTGAAAATTAATGGGTTGGACGGGTTGACCCGAAACTGACCCAAAAATTAAATGGGTTGACCCAACTCATTTTTTTCGTGTTGGGTTCGTGTCAGGTTGTCGTGTCGGATTGGAGATTGTCGCCCCTAACTTAGATGGTAGAATAAGAGTGCGAGGGGATGAATGGCTGAAAATTTTCCCTTTTAATCATAATCTTTTTATATTTATATAATAATGAGATTTTATTGTATATAAGAAATTTATATGATTTATTATTATTATGAATTGATATTTTTATTTGATTATACAATTCTTTTGTTATGTGAAAAATATAATGAAACTCCAATAACAAATATTGATGGATTCGGTATCGGAAAAAAAGTATAATATTCTCAGAGTCGAATAGATTTATTGTTTGGACAAATTATGCTATACCTAGAAGTATGTTTTTATAGGATGCGAGAAAAAAATATGTTAGATGAAATAATATCTAAAAATATTGTTGGGAGAAAGACTAATACGAATAGTAATGGAGAAACACAAATAAGATGAAATAAAGTTCGTAAAGCGATATGTGAAATTGGATATATTTTCACGCCACTTTACAGTTATTAAATTATTTCAAATTATTAGTCCCAAAAATTATCAAAAAGGGGATGTAGCTCAAATGGTAGAGCGCTCGCTTTGCATGCGAGAGGCACGGGGTTCGATCCCCTGCATCTCCATTTTTTTTCCTTTCATTTTATTGTTTTATTTTTCTTAATTCTAGTAGTCTATATATATACTAGAGAATAGTTCATTCTTATTACAATTTTGTCATTTTCCCGCCAAAACTATCACATTAATATAAATTTTATTATTTTATTTTATTTTATTTTTTATTTCCTCTATTATAATTTATATATGTATATATAATCAAAGTAGCAAAAAAATTTATTCCCACTAATTTTTTTTCATATTTTTATTTTTATTATATTTATTCTATTATAATGTAGATATACAATAAATATAATAAAATTATATTTGTCACATTTTCTTTAAAATATTATCTCACTAATTTATTATATTTACAGTTTTTTTATATAATACAAATATAATATTTTTTATGGAATAATATTTAAATAAATTCTCATAAACCATGTTTGATATAATTTTTGAATTTTTATTAATTTTTTATGTATAGTTTGACGTGTAATATAAAATTAATTTATATTATAATATATCAAATGTACTATTGATGAATATAAATTAAATATATTTAAGAAGAATCGCTAAAAATGTTAGGATATATAATTTTTTAACTATATTTTAATAAAATAAAATAAGACATTATATATTTAATTCGCGTATAATGCGAGTGAATCATCACATCACATCAATTTTATTTTACTTTATATGTTTTTATGTTAAACATATACATATAGTCAATAAACAATAATAACAATGTCAACAACATGATACGTGTCATTTTTCAGTAAACATTACACTTTTAATATTTTATCTTATTTTATATTTTAAAACAATACAACTATCGTGCTAGAAAAATAATATAAATATAATTTTTTGATAGGTTAATATAGTTGGATGTATAATTAAAAAATTATATTATAACAATATTAATATATACATATGTACTTAAATATTTTATTATTATATTTTAATATAATTAAATATGTAATTCGTGCAACGCACGGGTGTAAATCTAGTCATATTCTATTTTCCAAAATTTGCTCCAACCACTTCAATATTATATTAACCACCCAACTATCCAAATATTATATATAATTTTTATTTGATTTTATTTTTAAAATTAAAATTAATAGTTATAACTAAAATAATAAAAATATAAAATTATTAGTTATAATAAAAATTATAAATACTAGTATACATATTAATTTAAAAAATAAAAAACATACATATCAAAATTAATCTCTATTTGTAGATAATGAAAACTTAGAAATTTTAGTATATTTTTATTTTATTATTTAATAAATAAATAAAATGAAAATGGTAATGGGGCAAAGGGACCATGTAATTGATTCGTAATTGTTGTGCAACTGTGATTGCTTCAACTTTAATAATTAAAGTTTTTAAAAAAAAAACAATTTGATGATGTGGCGGTCAACCATCCGTCTCACGGTTGACCCACAAGAAGTAGTCTTATAGCTTCCATTCACCAAGATGAACAGGCAATGCTAAATTGATGTTTGATTATAACAGGGGCAGACTTCATTTTAACTTCATTGCAGCCGTTGAGGTGAGCCTACTGATAAATGAACCAGCCATTACAGTCATTTCTGATAGGGAAAAGCTCAGACAGTAGGTAGCAGCATACTCGCCAACAAAAACTCAGACCACAAAATTTGAATGAAGAATTACTAGCTTAGTGGCGCCTAGATGATGGGAGCAAGCAGTCGTACACCCGCTCCATGCGTGATGCAATCTTCAGCTTACATTCACTCTCCACATCTGGCTTCGCCAATTCAATAATATCCTGTCTCAGACTGATCACATAAACTAGTCATAGTCTGAGAGAGAGAGAGACAGATGTTAAATCCCACATACACAGAAAAAGAAGAAAGAAAGAAACTAACCATATCCATTCGCCCGTTTCTTTTGCGTGTCCCTCTACTGCACAGTGCAAGGAATCAAGAAAGCATAATATCAAGCCATACATGCAGTCAGCATCGTTTTCCTGCACAGTTCAACCAAGGAAAGTTTCAGTATTACATATGCTCCAACAAAAAGTCATTTATACAGACAGACAGATAACTGGTAAAACAAGGATCACTTGAGACACTATATGTAAATTTATTAGAAAGGAATTTCTAGGGAAACCATTCTTATGAACAAACTGTTTAGGTGATGTAGTGTCAAATAACATGTTAATCTTGATCTCTTTAAAACTAATGAGACTAGATAGTCAAACCAGCACACACCAATTCTTGATCTTTGCAGCTCTGAAATTGTATTATAGCTCTCTCAATTTCCACAAGCAGTAGCCTTCTTTGAATACGAGCAACTCGTCCTCTCCCTTCAGCTCTGGTATCCTGATTCAAGATAAGTCCGACTTAATAAATGCAACATAACTTCATGTAATAAATATACATTCTTAGGGATTGTTACTTCTGAGGTTTTGAATTGGGTAGGCTAAAATATTTCATGGTTTGAATGTTGGATATGATAAAATTAATAAACCATCCGATTTTCTTTTGAACTAACAAGGAGATGTTATCATAGCATTGTCCACCTCTTTAGAACAAGTAAACTATTCACTCACTCAAACCTAAAAACTAATCATGGGCTTCAAGTTTTCTCAAGAAAAGTAAGGATTAAGATAAAATCAAGAAAAGTAAACCTTCTACACATTTTAAAATTCTAGCAACCTAGCTTTTGTCTGCTAAAGTAATTAGAGCATAGTGTTCTCTTATAGACAGTGACAGTGTTGATCAGAAATATACATGGAAAACAATAGTTCGTAAGACATTCTAGTTAGAAATAAATTCAGACAGGTTACTTATAATATTTATATATATCTAAAATATCTGAAAACATACTTGTTACACTAATACTAAGAGAATGATCCAACAATAAAGAGCAGAGGATCAGTATGCAGACATATGTAAACATTAAACAGCATATCGGGATTCAGCAATCAACAAGAAAATATTTCTATTCCCCATATGCAAACAACATACAAGAAAAATGGCTTACCCGTTTAAACCATGCTCGAAACAACATGGCTATAATGAGGGAGATAAAGAATGCAGGTAAAGCAGCTAGAATAGCAAAGTTGATTTCATTGGCTCTTAAGATCTGATCCAACTCCAGCATTGCTCTGTTTTAAAAATTGATATAAGCAACTTACTTCAGGCAAGCGTGCACTCCTTGAGTAAAACAATCAGTGAACTCACTTACTCTTCTATATCAAGTTTTAGCTTCTGAACCTGTAGTAAAGAAGTAATTTCAGGAGCCAGGAGCAAAAAATGTTGATTGCACAGAATCAAGCTCAAGTGTGTACCTGAATGAGAAGAGATCGAACAAGCTCCCCACCCATAAGACCCTGAATCGGATGCATAAGTTCCTTCTCGTACCTACAAATTGACCATTAGTACTTTGGTCATCAGTTCAAGCTAAAAAAATTTATGCAAAATTCAAGCACTAGAACTCAAATACCAGGATATAACCACATTCGTATATTTACAATAGCAGTGAATTTCATGTTCCAGGAATAAACAGATTCCAGGAATTGAATTTTGATGCATAAGTTCCTTCTTGTGCGGCTAGTTTACACACTAATATTTTGTTGTTTAGGACATATTCCAGAACCGCAAATAAATGTTACCTGACCATCACAATCTCAAGCATTTCCTGGTCAGAAGCATTCTCTTCAAATTTTTTACCTACTGTCTGCTCACTAAAAGCTAGAAGCATTCTGACAAACAGAAAAAGGACCAATTGTCAAGTGGCGATAAGGAAGCAACGACGAAATAAAATGTAAAATGGAAAGGAAACCATTTCACTCCATGATTATCAATTAAATAAGCTATGAGGTGCAAAGTTGGAGCATGCAATGCAATTCTTCAGAAGCATTCAACAGATGCACAAGATCCAGGGACAGTACAGGTAACAGAAGTATGATAATATAAGCAGATCAATTTAAGGAAAAATATGACACAAATGCCGGAACCACTATCACAAGACAGGTAGTAAAACAAAGTGAATGAACTCAACTTGCAAGTTGTTTTTCTTGCATTAAGCCTTGTAAAGAGCAATCAACCATAACTGAAGAACCAAGAGGGAATAATGTTACTCCACTTATTTTCATAAGAAGAGTCTACTTGACAATAAAGGTAACAATTCAGTGAATAAGTAACATCAATAAACCACAAAGTAGATACATCAAGAGCAGAAATTGTCATCTTAAAGCAAGGCATTTTCTTTTTTCTGGTGAGGAACGTTGGATGGATGCATGGTGCAAGGCAGCAGAAATATCAATCACAAACAAACTTAGCCATGGTAACTTACAAGTTACTTGTTAACAGGAAAAACTGAAGTACAATCAGTCCACTCAAAGTAGGACAAATCCGGAATTAAAATCAAAAGAGAGAACATGTAAGGCATCATGTTTATATTTTCTAGAGGAATCGAAACCCTCATAAAAGTACTATAATATGTTGAATGACAATCCAGATGCTTAGCGAAATTGCTTAGTGGCTCAGATTTTAAACCACCCAACCTGTGCAGTGAGTCAGCTGTCAATTGTACTTCTTCACGCTCCATAGCACCTTTTTGTCTTTTCCGGAAGGTCTCAAAGAGTTCATCCCTTATAGCCAATATCTAGGTTCCAAATTAACAAACAGTAGATAGTTTATGTGAGTTTCCATGTGAAGCAAAATCCAAATAAGAGAATAAGTATGATAAGAACTCAATCAATAGGGAATGCAGCACTATGCTGACCGAATGAACAGTTAAGCAAACAGTACTGTAAATGAAAGTTATCCATAACCGAAATATTAGTCATGGATTTTCCTTGTTTTCTCCCTATCTGGGTAAAGATTACATCGGTAACATATGAGTTGCTGTAGGAAATATATCTCAGCCTCAGCATGCAATTTCTCCAAAGTACTTCTCAGAGAAAATGGTCAAGGTTAGAATTTAGGATTAATAAGGAAAAACAAAGAAATCACAGGGCAATGAATGATCACAGAGGACAGATCTGTTGTGAGAGTACAGTAAAGTATGCTGATTGATTAAAGCACAAACAATCTTTTAAGATGTAGTACTATCTATTTTCTAATCATGTCGTATGCTATACAACTCACACGAGTTACAATCAATTGATATTCTTTCCAATGTACTGAAAAAATTGCATTATTCACATGAGAGGAGAGAATAGTCTATCTCGTTATCAAGTTCATCTCTCCATAAATACAGATGCCTGATACATTTCAATAATAAAAAACCACAAAAATTTGATAGGTTTTTTAAGTAAACTCATTGAGGGGTCTACTTTTGGTTATGGGGGATGAATACTCTCAGCCAGTGCTCAGCTCACATGAAACAAAATAAAGATCAGCTGTAATAAACTGAGATGGTTCAGGAATCTTACTGGCTGCTCTACATGATCACTCCAAAAGCTTTGGGTAGAGTCCTTGGCCTCTTTGATCCAGTTGTCAATGTCAGGGCTTCCCATCAACTTGCTATGACGAAGAAGCCACAATGAAAAACAAGAAACTCCCAAAGCTCCAACGCTATAGCGCATCCAGTATAAAGTCACTTTCCTTGGCTTGTGATGTTTGGAAACCTAAATGAAGTTAAGCAATCCACAAATTTATGTCTAAAAGTACATCATCTACCCAATGCAAATGCAACATATGTGTTCCAATGAAGTCAGCAAACATTCTCATGACAGAAATACTATTCCTATCTCGTCCAAACCATCATGGTTTGACTGGAAAAAGTGACAGCATCAGTAGAATTTTGGAAGAGTTGGTTACTAGTTTATTATTGCAGTCCTGGTCATGCTACGTCAAGTAATTAGTTTCTTTTTAATGCAAAATTTAGGTGAAACAAGGCTGTTTCATGATAGTTCCCTTTCAACCACAGAAGAGATTAATTAGTAGGCTCAATGAAATTTGAAATTTTAAGTGGAATAGGCAATGAGGCATACTCTTGTTATTAGTAATTGTTAATATAAATGATTTCAACCATCAGATAAAAACTAAATGTAAGTGCCTATCAGTAAAACTCGCATGGGGAAACTGCTTCACTGTTGATGTATATCCTGCTACATGGAATTAGATATTTCTAAGAGTTCCAAGATGCTTTTGGACAAGGAGTTATCTATAGAATGCACAAAATGTTTAAATCTGCCGATCACATCACTGGAACATGCAGGTACATTGTAAAATGTAGTTTGAATTGGAAAATCGGAATCAAAATTATCAAGGAGGGAGAGCAAGTACCAAAAGCACATGAACAAGAATAAAAGTTCTTACAAGCACAGACAAATAAGAGTCCAATCTCTGCAGGTTTTCATAAATCAAATTGATGGCATCTTTGATCTCACAAGCAGTCCACTGGGAACCTTCTTGATTAACTTCTGGAAGCTTTGCAAAAATCAAAGGAACTGAATAGCTTCCATCCACTGATGAACCACTCTACAACCCCATTGTATAACGGTTTTGTTAGAAACAATACTACAGGGAGAACTGAAGCTATAGCCTATGGGCCTCATACAACAGAACAGCATGGGAAAGATATGTAGAGCAATGTTTTACTAGTAGCAGGATTATTAAGGGAACATAACAGTGTTTATCTGGTACGACTTACTTGACGTTTTGCATGAAAATGGCCAATGGATGCTTCCAATTTTAAGAATAGATCATTGATAGCTTCCAGAAATGAGGGTAATGAGTTCTCCAGATCCTTAACAAGATCCTCTCCAGTTCTGTTAACCTCCATATAGATCTATGTCCAGCATCAGGGAAATATATGCTTATTTTCGTAAAAGTGGTTACTGATACATATCCATGATATAATGTAATCACTTGCAATCAACTACTGATTCATTCATATATCAAGATAAGTTTCTAAAGCCTGTACTTATGATAACTAGGATGACTACAATGGACCAAAACATATAAAGCAATCAGAATATCTAACCTTGCCCAAGAATGTAGCTAAAAAGTATCTCAAAGAACACAACACGCTAATCCTCTCAGATATATGAGAAGATGCTGAACAGTAGAGATTTTGTAAGCTAGCACCATCAGAAAAGCAATCGCGCATCAGTTGAAGAGTACCATCAATAAATGCACCAGGTCCTCTTTGGCATATCATGAAGTATGCTTTCTGAGCATTTGACCCCTGAAATATCACATCAACAAGCTCGAATTGGCATGTAACCCATTAGTATTAGCTCCCAACACAGTACAGACAATAGTTGGTGCTAGTAGCTGACCTCAGCTGTTGACTGCCAAAACAACAAATTCTTCTGAATGATGTGCAAGTTTCTAAGAGTGTGCTCAATGATATCCTCCAGCACCTCGAAAATTTTACTTGCCTCAGATGTAACCCTGCATGCGGAGAATTGAAAAGCATTTTACCGTCTACTTGACTACTTTGAATTTCCGATATAATCAATAGAACACTCTGAACTACCCCAATAGGAAAACAATAATAGCATGTTATGCAAACAATATGACTATACTGCAAGTTTATAATATATTTCCTTCGTCTTCTATTCGGTTCTTAAAGCGCACGAAACTATATAGCTAAATAAAAACAAATCAAAATATTCATACGTAGAAGCGCGGTCGAGAGAAGTAATAGAGGCAGCGGAAGGAAAAGGTAGAGGAAGGCAAGTCTTCCGGCGTCTTCGTCTCGCGGAGCCGTATAAGTTCGCGATCCTCGACAGATAACTGTCAGCATTAACCACCGATACAGAGAAGAATGCACGGAGGCGGTTGTGGAGATAGTTGGAATAAAATGAGAAGAGAGCTCTAACATTGTTTGGTAGTGACGGCGGCGGAGAAGAATCGCTGCCCGACGAGACCTCCATTGTTGAAGAGTGTGTGTGTGTGTGTGGAGCTGCAGAGGGAATTAAAATTCGTCGTCCGAAAAGTTCACGAGGCAAGTGCTTAATTTAATTTATTTACAAATTCAATAAATAAAAGGCAACTTTCTTTTTTTAGCCCTTAAAAAATTAAATTACGATTTTCCAAGTTGTCTTTATAATTTTGATTGAAAATTATATTCAAATAAAAACCCCATAAAATAAAGTCTTCATAAATAAAAATTCATTGTTAAATAAAGTCTCCTAAATGTTCATTCTACCATTCATACATACACATCCAATTTAGAGTCAGGTATTGCTTCTCTAATTTAGCGTGCTTTATATAAGAGCATCCATTACGGTGTGTTTTTTTTAGGTAGAAGGTGAGATGGCAGAGAGAGAGAAATAGTGAGGTGGAGGAGAGAAGGGGGTAGGGGTGTGCATCGGATCGGGTCGGGTCAAATCCGACCCGAAAATTGTCACCCGACCACCACCCGAAACCTAATTTCAGCCACCCGAAACCCGCCCGAAATTTGTTTCACCCGATCCGAAATTCGGTCGGGTGGGTCGGGTTTCACCCGATTTTAATCTCTCTTTTTTTCTTCCTGTTTTGAGCAGCGAGGCACTGGACGGCAGGGAGGGACACAAGTGCAGTGCAGCAGCGGCACGCCGGCAGGGAGGCGAGGACGGCGGTGGGTGGCAGCGAGACTCAGAGAGGCGGTGGGTGCTGGGGGTGGACGGTGGTGTTGGTGACTTGGTGTACGGGAGGCAGCAGGGACGGGAGGGAGGAGGACGACGACAGCAAGCTAGCAGCCGCACGCCGGCAGGGAGGCGAGGGCGGCGGTGGGTGGCAGCGATAGCGGCGGTGGGTGCTGCGAGTGCACGACTGGACGTGGTGTTGGGAGGGAGGCGGGCAGCAGTCAATTAGGGCTGAAAGTTGAAACGAATTTAGAAAATAGGAAAGGAATTAATTATTAGATTTTATGATATATTCATATTATTACTTATAATATTAAATATTATATATTACTGAATATATTATATATATAAAGTCGGTCGGGTCGGGTGGCACCCGAACCCGAAATTGCAAACCCGCCACCCGACCCGAATTTCCATCGGGTGAAAAATCCCACCCGACACCCGAACCGAGAATTCGCCACCCGACCCGACCCGACCCAAAATCGTCGGTTCGGGTCGGTTTTTCGGGGTTCGGGTCGGGTGATGCACACCCCTAGAAGGGGGAAGAGAGAGGAGGGAGAGGTAGCAAATTTGCTACCCAGGTAGATGCAGCACGGTGGGTCCCACCACATACCCGAAGCCACTCGCCGGTAACACGCACATGCCTAAAACTCTCACATTTGTGGTGCGTGTATTACACACGCTCACTGTGAGAGTATTCCTTTAGTTTTTCTCATTTTAGTTTTTTATTTCTTTTTTTAATTTATTTAATAAATTTATCTTTTATTTTAATTTTAAGCTTTACAGTTTTGATACATTATAATTAATTAATGTATTAAACTTTTTTTAATTAATCACGCTTACTTTTAAATTGGTTAAACTTTTATAATTAATTTGAGCATATTATAATTTAAGCACTTTTTTATGAATGTTATGATTTTAAATTTTTAATCTCTTCTTATTTTCTAGTTTTTTTAAAAAAATAACCTATTCATTCTTTTTTTAATTTTTTGTTCGTTATTTTTTTAAAAGAATAAAGAATGAAGACTTTCTTTCTATTTTTTTGTTCGTTATTATTTTAGAAAATAAAGAATTAAGAGTTTTAATGACTTTCTTAATTTTAATTTTTATTATATTTGATATAATGGCAAGCATATTATTAATTTTGTAATTATTATTTAATCAAATAAATTAATTAATTTGATTTTATATATATATATATATATATATTGGTGTTATGACACGTGGGTCCTATAAATAGTTAAAAGTGAGGTAGTAAGATAGTGGAATAAAATTTGAAATAATTTGAAATGGAGGTAGTTGCCGACGTGGCACACATGTGGAGGTAGTAAGAGGTAGTATGATAGTGGATGCTCTAAAGTTCGATCGGCTCGACAAAAGAGAAAAGTATCAAAGAAATTTATTGGGATTTAGCAGTGAAAGAAATAACCCTAGGCCTAGGGGTGTATACGGTCCAGTTTGGCCGGTTTGAAGATCGAAGTATGGACCAAACCAAATAATACGGTTTGAATAATTCTCAAACCAAACTGGCCAAATTAATTTTTCAAACCAAACCAAACCAAACCAAACCAAATAAAACGGTTTGGTTCGGCCGGTTTAACGGTTTGGAACATGACTTTAACGAGCAAAGTCAAAACATAAAAAAAATTCTATTTTTAGCAATAATTTATTTGAGAAATTAAAAATAAATAAATAATGGTTCTCATCGACAGAGTACAAGACAATCATAATAGAAACAAACAATTTATGACATCAATATATAATAGTTCATATCTCATTCTCAAACATAATAGTTCGTAAAAGGTCACATTATTACGATGCGACAATGGTGAAGCCGACCAACGCTTGAATTAAATTGTGAGATTGTAATATTGGATAGTTTAAGGTTTATTTTAAATTTCAATAAATAAATAAAAATGTAGGAGAAAAATAAAAATTCTATGATTTTGCACAGTATAGGATTCATACTTATTCCGAGAAGATAATAAGGGTAAAAGGAGAGACGTTTACAAATAAATAAATAAAAATTTGTAAATAAAAATGTAGGAGAAAATAAAATATATGATGTTGCGTAAAGGATTTGAACTTGTACATTTTAAAATTCAAAGTATAGCTTGAACCACTACACTAAATGTACTACATTAATATTTTTAGTACAATATATAATTTAAATATTTATTAAAATTATAAACGGTCCGGTCCGGTCCAAACGGCCGGTTTATGTACTCAAACTATGGACCAAACCAAATTATACGGTTTGAAATTTACGGTCCGGCCGGCCGATTAATTCACTTGCCAAACCGTGTACACCCCTACCTAGGCCTAGAACTGGGCCAAGAGCCACAAAATTAATGAAGTTATAAAAAATCTAGTTGTAACTATCACAACCTTCAAGCTAAAGGATTGTTTCTAAACTAATAAATAAAGAAAGAAGAAAACAAGATTAAAGGGGCGTTTGGTTGGTGGGTTTCGGAATGAGGAAATGGATTAATTCCGAAATCTACTGTTTGGTTAAAGGGCATGAGAATGAAAAAATGGGTTTTCATTTTTATTCCCATATCTCATTACCAAAATTATTTATTTCATATTATTTTATAATTATTTTCTTATTTACTTATTTTTATAATATTACTCTAATATAATTATATTATTTTGTAATATTATATTAAAATAATAATATTATTATATTAATCATTTATTTTTATCTTAATTTTATACTTTATAAAATAAATAACAATATAAAAATATTATATATTATTAGAATTATATATTATTCTTTTTAATATATTAAAATAATAACATTATTATATTAATCATTTATTTTTATCTTAATTTTATATTTTATAAAATAAATAAGAATATAAATATATTATTTATTTATTTTAATATGATTATATTTTATTAAATTTTAATTATTTATTTCTTATTTTTTTTAATTCATCTTATTTATAATTATTTCTTATTTATTTACTTTTTTTATAATATTTTTTATAATTATATTATTTATAATATTATATTTTATTATAATTATATATTATTCTTTTTAATATATTATAATAATAATATTTTTATAAAATCAATCATTTATTGTGTATCTTAATTTTATATTTTATAAAATAAATAAGAAGATAAATAAATTATTTATTTATTTAATATAATTTTATTTTGTTATTTTATTATTAAATTAATTATTATTTGTATAACAATTTAATTATTTTATAAACCTATAAACTTAAAAAATAAATCATTAGAATTAAAATAATTCCAAAACCCATCTAGTAAAGCAAACATCAGAATTGAGAATGATTCCCAAAAATCAAACACATACTCATTCCCTCTACTATCAAACTCATACCCGTAGTGATTCTTGACATTTAAACCAAACGCCCCCTAAGGGGGCGTTTGGTTGGTGGGTTTCAGAATCAAGGAATGAGAATGATTCCGAAACCCACCGTTTGGTTGATGGATATGGGAATGGGGGATGGGATTGATTCCCAAATATTAATTCCCCTCTAAGTTAGTGGGTTTCATACTCATTCCCAAATTCAATCCCAAAATGATTATTTTTTTATTTTATAAGATTTTGTAATTATTTTTTATTAATTATTATATACTCCAATATTTTTCAATATAATAATTTATAATATTATATATATATATATATATATATATTTATATATTAATAAATTAATATATTTATAATAATATTAAAACAAATGGCATTATTATATTATTATTATGCATTAATTAATAAATAATATTATTAAAAATATATTAATTATCATATATACAATTATTAATAATATTATTAATCTTATTATTTATTTCTAAGATTTTATTTCATATTATTTTATTATTTATTTTGATAATATATTATGATAATAATATTATTAAACAATCTTTTATTTTATCTATATTTTATATTTTATAAAATAGATAATAAATTATTTATTTTTAATATAATAAATATTTTTATTTTATTATTAAATTAATTATTATTTATGTAATATTTTAATTATTTTCTAAACCTTTTAACTTAAAAAAATTCATCAGAATTGAAAATGATTCCCAAATCATCTCATAAATTAAACACCAAGAATTGAGAATGATTCCCAAATCTAAATCCATATTCATTCCCTTTACTATCAAACTCATACTCATAGTGATTCCCGACAGTTATACCAAACGTCCCCTAAGAGTAGACGGTCATCAAAACACAAAAAAGATATACGATTTATAAAAAATAATCTCTCAAAAACCTCAAACTTTAATTGTTGGTTTCGAGAGACTCCAAGAAAACAATAAGGAATAAATAATTGAATGAATTAAAAAAAAAATAGAAACAAACTCTAGTAAATTTCCTAGAGCATATAACCATCAAATTATTGCGTGTAAGGTAGAATAACAAATAGATTGCTGCGAGCGCATGATAGAAGAAGAACGAGAGTGTAGATATATTTTAGAAAATTATATAATTGAATATATAATATCTTTTAATTTAAATTTTTAATTAAAACTATAATTGTATGATTGGAATATCATATTTTAATTTTTTAGGGGGCTGTGAGAAAGAAAAAAATAGAGGTTGTATTTAGAATAATCCATAAATAAAAGTCTAATTTTTTTTTACTTTCTCATTAGATGTTACTCTATCCCTCTAGAATTATTCCTAATGTATTTGGCACAATAACTAATGTGAGTATAAATAGAGAAAATTAGTATTTTATTAATGAGTGTGTATTAACTTTTCGTTAAATAAATCTTCAGGTTAAAATATATCTACCCTAACTTATATTTTGGCTCAGATGAATCGAATCAACCCACGAGATTTGGACTAAAATTAATATCCTTACCGAAAACATTGATATCCGTACAATTGACCACGGGAATAAAGATACAATATCTGGCTATAGAGTTGTCTCCTGTCCCCTGTCATCCAGACAAGCTTATATAGCCAAATACTGCATATTTATTCTCATATTACTGCATCTTTTTCCTTGCTTTTAAGCAACTCAGTTTCACCTCCGTTCAGTTCGCCGGAGCCTTTTCGATTACGGTGGTGCCTCGTAAAGGACGAAGCTGTTTTACCTATGTGACGATCGCCGGTTAACGAGCACTACGTTGGCAAATTCGTCTTGCGGGAAAAGTGATTTCTCAACTCGGCTGTTTTGTTGTTTAATTTTATTTTATTTCTTTTATTTACGTACTAGCAGAATCTATAGTTTTATTTGTAAAAACTTGCATTGCTAGATTTAATTTGTTGCAGAAGTTCTCAGTCTTGAACAACAAATATCCCAACACCATCATCGAATTGAACAGCTCTGATACTATATAAAAATTTCATTTATCTTCCTACAAAATCAGCTGGAAAGAAAAGAGAAATTTCACAATTATATTGTAGTATATTTCGATGTTTTCGGCAATATCAAATACTTTTAGATAATCTCCATACCTGGGCTATTTGGCAGCGTTTTCAAAAAATAATATTAAGTTGCATTAGAAATTACTTTGGAATTATTCTATGAAAAGCACACAACATCGTCATGTATAAATATGATATAAGAAAGTGATCAAATTAGTCAATTTTTTTTTTTTTTCCTTTAGTAGAAACGAAAAAAGTTATTTTCGGTTCTCTCTCCTTTTTCTGGAAAATAAAGTAATGTTTTTTTTTTTTTTTTTCTGGAAAAGAGAGAAGCCCGTCAGTTTGGTAGCATTTGACTAATATAATATCCAAATAATGTAATCGATTTTCAACGTGGATAAGCAATCTGCTTAATAACTATTTCCTCCGTCCCATCTGAATTGTCCATTTTACTTTTGGCACAATAATCAATGCAAGTAGAGATAGAGGAAATTAGTATTTTATTAGTGAGTGAGTATTATTTTTTCATTTTAAGTAAATGGACAATTAAATATTACAGACAAAAAAGGAAAGATGGACAATTGAAGTGGAATGGAGAGAGTACTTAAAACGAAGATGGTAAACTTTGAGATGATCATGAACTTTAGGTATTTCCCACATAATAGATGTATATTTATATATATTATGTATATGAAGAGAATTTGCTTACATTAGTTTACTTGTAAAATAAAGGCAAAGCAACTATTCAAATCTTATCTTCATAAATACACTAATGTGATTAGTTATAATGATAACTTTTATCCCGTGTTACGTATGAACTATAGTAATGGATTATTGTAAATTAAACTCATTTTAACTAGCATAAAAAACCATGGTATATTAGAAAAAAAAGGCAATATTAAACGTGTTAGCATAAAACATTAACCTCATCAATATAATATATAAAGAATACGGACGAATTGAATTATCATTTATAACAAAAATTTTATCATCAGAAATCTTATTAGAATAAACGTAAACTACGCAAATTACATACAGTAAGAGGCTTGAATAGAGTTCCATTTCTTATTTTTCTACTTCTTTTAAAGAAAATTAAAACCTAACAGTTAGGTTTGAATACTTTGATTTCCTATCTATCTATTCTATATACTAAAAGGAAAACGGCAGCACTGTAGCAGCCCGCCCAAACTTCCCGCCGACAACAGAAAAAATCATGCACATGCACCTTCTTTTCAAGCCCGCCCATTTAGTCGATAAAATAATATGAGACCATAGTTTTGAAATTTGAAATTTAAAAAGAATGCAGATAGTCAAATGCGTGTGTCATACTAAAAGGAAAAGAATGCGTGTGTCAGAATGCAGTATGTCTTCTCCCATTTTATTCAATTCTGTCAATTCCTGCATTATGTCTGTCTCCCATTTTCTTTTCAATTCTAACTTTCACAAACCATAGCCACTGTAGAAGTTTGAATCAAGTTGTGGACATTTCACGCACATCACTGGTGAGATTGGCGCTACCAGTTTCTTCATGCTAAAAACTGCCCGACATAAGAAAATTATGAAGACACTACCAAAAAGACGGTCAGTTATTGTGTCCTATGTTCGAATTTTCATCGGATGTTGAAAATATACTTCCGATCTATGTTGATATTGAAATGTGAGTCCTCTACTTTGTGCCTTTGTTTTGTTTTCCCAAAACTTGCCTTCATACATTAAAGTTAATTTTATGAAATGAAGAATTCCCAGCAAAAAGTCTTTGAAGAACCAGATTCACCCGTGTAGGTAATCCAATGCACCTTTCATAGTTTTTCTTTTATCTCGATTTGCAGAACCCTAATTCTATTTTGTTGTATTTGAGGTAGAATACTATTTTCAATCTCACTTAAATATTTAGATGGAAGAAATCGAAAAGATTGATCCTTTGCTAAATACTTGATTGATAGTTCATCATTTAAGCTCTTCGCATATCTGGGTTTTGCAGAAGGTGAATGGAATGAGAGAA
Organism: Plectranthus barbatus; assembly: GCA_026898455.1. NCBI lineage: Eukaryota > Viridiplantae > Streptophyta > Magnoliopsida > Lamiales > Lamiaceae > Plectranthus > Plectranthus barbatus. The sequence goes on from JAPKLW010000091.1 coordinate 798,919, forward strand.
AGGTAAGTTGGTGATTTTGTCATAATAATTATCATGATTTCTTATTTTTTATTTTTCAATATATTTTTAATTTAATCAATAGATTTAACTTGAGAAAGCTCAATTTTAGATTTAATGGTCTCTTTTGACTGATTAAACATGAGTTTGTCGCTTTGCTCGATTTGATGACGAATCCAATATCAGGTTTGGACTTTTATCTTATATACGAAGTTATAGATTTTATTTTATTTTTTGGTTTTTTCTGAGAATGAGAAGCTTACCAAGCTATGAAAATTGCAAGATGATAGAATTGTATAGGTATTTTCTTTATACCCAAACTTTGTTTTTGTCAGCTCTATTTGAACATGTTGCTTTCAATATTAGAGGGCCCTATGCAAAAATTATCCAAGAATTATCAGAGACTCTCATCCACCTGAGGTATGATTTGTAACTCTTTTAATATACGGTCAATTGGTTTTGATTTGGTTCACTCACATATGAGCTTCTATTGAATTTTAAAAAAAATTCATGACTTCAGCATCTTCAAATCAGTTTTTGGCATATCTTAGGCATTGTGCATTGTACACTACGGCATATCATGTTAGATAAAAATATACTACTTTGACTACGTGCATTAATAATTGTTGCAGTATGATTTTTTTATAAATAATATTGAATTTTCAGATGAATTTACTTATTATCTTTCATTTTCATGGAATTCATGTAAAAACTTGCATATGTAGGGGTGGAATATGTGTAGGAGTCGATGCAGCAGCTCAAAATAAAGGAAATGGACAAAAACATCTTTTGCTTTAATGTATTCGGTTTTGTTTGTGGTTTGCTGTATTGAGCAATGTCACAGCGTGTCAAATTCAATAACCAATATGTGGTGAAGTCTTCACTTTATTTAGCAAACAATTCTCCTTTTTCTTTGTTAAGATTTCATAAACCTATTATAAATAAATTATCCTATTTCTTGCCAAATTAAAAAACATAAAAGTTTAGGATATTCCATGAGCATAAAATATTTTATGAGTTATCAGGTTGAATAATGTAAATGGGTTGAATGTTAATGAGGCAGAAAACCGCAAACTTAATTTGCTACTATATTTGATGTTCACTAATTAATTCTTTGATAAGTGACTTGACTCTTCATTATGCCTTTAAAGGAAGATGAGACATTGTGAAGGAAATGGCCTTCTTTATGTCTTCACAATGCACATATTGGAATTTTGTATGAAATTAGCTTGTCATATTTTTCTTGATGAGCAGTTTGATCTCATCCGTAATTTTTATTTTCAAAGCTATTTCTTTGTTAAGTCCATAGCAATAATCACTTTATTATTTCAAAAGAATAAAGATATTATATTTTTAATTTATTCAAAATACTAATTGAATACAAATATTTGAAATTGAATGTCATATTTGATTTGTATTTCTAAATAGGTTTGTAGCATGGATGAGAGTACGACTGCAACCCTCTTTTCACCATGATATTATTCTGTGTATATTTTATCTATTTATAATAATGTCTATATTTTTCTAAATTACTCCAACGTCTTCATATGCATTAATAATTTGAATTTAAATGTTTATTCTTTAATATTTTTAAAACAATAAAAGTTGTTAAGTTATTAAATTTTAATGTCTATATTTTAATGCAAATGTATCTTGAATAATATACTCCTTTCGTCACGTCTAAATAGTTTCATTTTCTTTTGTCATAGTTACTAATGTTTGTGAGTGTAGTGAAATTAATATTTTATTGGTGAATGTGAAAAATTTGTTATTTTAGAAAAAATGAGACAATTTATACGTAATAGAGGGAGTAATAAGAAGTTTCAAAAAAAAAATATATTGATTTCCCACCCAAAATCACAAAATAGAATACCTGAATATATCACGAATTATGAGTATTTTTAAATAAATACTGAATTATTAATTTTATTTTAAACAATATATATATATATATATATATATATTATAAAAATAATGAGAGTACATTTTTATGAAACTGGATCATCTACTAAACAAAATTCTTTAAGTTTATAAGTTCATTTTGCTATTTAAAACCTAATAAAAACAACTTAGCGTTTAAGTCAAATTAATTCGAAAGATCGGTAACATATTTATATAATTGATAAATCATAAATATTTATTAATAGATAAAAAATATGTAATAATTAGTTTTTTAATAAAAACAAATTATATATTATCAATCATAAATATTTATTAATAGATAAAAAAATTAAATTAAAAACAAATTATATATTACTAGCCTTCTAATTATTTCTAAAAAAAATATGACAGTCATACTAAATGTTGTTGATGAAACTTAAACATGAGACATTGAATTTTTAGATACATTATCTACTACTGAATCACACGAAAAAATAATTTATTTCTTTTTAATTTATATATTAATTCACAAACAATCTATTTCCAACCAGACTTTTTTAACAAAAGGGAGCTTAACCCTTCTGGTTGGTACAACAATTGGGCTTCTATCTCCAGTCCAATCCAGTTAAATATTTATTTTCAACTCAACACAACTAGATAAGTAATTCAAATTTTGGTAATAAGAGGTTTTTTTTTTTTTTTTTCTGTACAATCCAGCAAATCATAACCCAACCTAAAATGATTATTATTGTTATTATTATTTTTTCTATTTTATTTTTCTACTTAAATGTAATAAAAAATAAATATATTAATCTAATAACCTAATAATCCATAAGGTCACATAATTCTCATCGGTTTTTTATTTTCAGACAATTTGGTAATAAAAATATTTTTTGATATTACTAGCAGTTTTTTAAAATAATACTGCTTTTTAATAATTTAAAATTAATTTTAAGTTTACCTTTGCTGTTTGTCATTATTGAATTTGAGTTTTTAAAGGCAATTTGTGAATTCATATTTTTAGATATTTTTTTATTTTACATATTTTTTAACCCGAAAATTGAAAAGATAAAATTAGGATTAAAAAAAATCCAACCTGAATCAACTGAATCTATTAGTCTACCAAATATGATTTACCCAAAATTTGATAGATTGACCGAATTGACATAACTTCAAACAAATTATAAATATATGAAATTGTTCCCTCCAAATCTTTTTCATGTTAATTTTATATTATTTTTATACTATTTTTTATTATATTTTAGATATACAATAAAAATATGAAAGAAATTATATTTGTCATTTTTTTCTTTAAAACGTCTCATTTCAACAATTCATTATATTTAATACAAGTATAATATTTTTTATAGAATAATATTTAAACAAACACAGTAGGCTTTATGTTTAATATAATTCTTTTTGATTTTATTTAATTTGTATATATATTTGATGTATAATATTATATTAAGCATGAGAGCAAAAGAGCACAAAAAATTGTATTGTTATAAAATTTCAGATAAAATAAGAACTTAAGAATTACTTATGTTATAGTTTTCGATATCATAAAATTTGAAATTTTTATTTTTATAATTGTGAACTATGCATAACTTATGTATGATTATCTTCATTTAGTTAGAGGATATGTTAATTTATTGTTTTAAATAATATTACTATTTCCACTATTATGAATTTTACCATGATATTTTTATGTAATAATCTACGAAATTTTAAATATCTATATAATATATTAAAGTAGAATAGTTTATAATAATTGTTCCATCCAAAACATTATCGTGTTAATTTTGAATTATTTCTATATTATTTTTTCTATTATATTATAAAATATGTAATAAACAGTAATAAAAATATAACTTATATTTCTCATTTTTCTTTAAAATATTTCATTTCACCAATTTATTGTATTTATTATATTTTAAATAATACAAGAATAATATTTTTCATGGAATAATATTTAAACCAAATCTCATAGACTTTATGTTTGATAAAATTCTTTTTTATTTTATTAAATTTGATTATATATTTAATGTATAATATTATATTGAAGTACAAGAACAAAAGTGCACAAAAGATTCTATTGTATTTCTAAAAATAAGATCGTATTATATTAAATTTTAGATAAAACAAGAACTCAAGAATTGTTTATGTTATAATTTGATTTGATTTTTATTTTTTAATTTATGATTTTTAATTATATTACTGTTCTAACTATTATAAATTTTACCATCATGATTCTTTATATAATAATCAATAAAATTTTAAATATGTAAATTTGAAGAATATGCATGACTTTAAAAGAGACATTTTAATTTTTTTAAGACTTTAGTTAACCATAACCACTTAATAAATTGAAAATTTATTATTTGGTAATATCTTTATTCACTCAATTTGAATTATAGTTTGATAATGCTTCTTTATATATCCATGTCATGAGTAACAGTATTTTTATTTATTAGAATGTGTATATTTTTTTTCAGTTACACACTTTAATTTATTAATATTTAAAATTATTAAAACTTCTTATGAATTCAATTCTTTTGAAGAAAATTAAATGATTTGTCTTAGTTATATTTGTGAGGTGACAAAGATTACATACTCCAAACTTATAAAAAATTGTATTTACTTAATTTTATATTAAATATAAATAAGATGACTAAGTAGAATATGCGTTTATATTTAGAATTACTTAAAATTTTAAATGTGTTTTTTAATTTGAGATGTAAGTGAATAAAGTATTTCGTCTGTCTCCAATAAATTATTTAATTGATACACAATTAAATTAAAATATATGAATAGATTAATTTTTTAAATTAATGATATTATTAAAAAAATAAAATTCTAAATAAATAACATTTTTCGTGCAACGCACGGGTGCAAATCTAGT